>JZKD02S0806673.1:0-12664 GCA_000966675.3 Picea glauca | reverse complement strand
CACACACACAAAATGACAATCCCTGCCCAATATACAAAGCAACAACAAGTGCCCTAACATAAAAAAACATCCATATGGCGGCCTAGATACAAAATGGAAGTAGTTAGGCAATCGTTGACCACTGCCACCCTCGCTACCCTCAGGAGCAGCTTGAAAATCTATATTTATTCTCTTGCTCAAGGAAGCACCTCGAGAGGTTCTAGGCATGGGGGTGCTTTGACGCTTTGGAGACTGCACAAAGAATAAATAGTGTTATAAGTTTTTTCTTCAATGAATTAATAGACATACAAAATTATACTTTGTAATTTAACCTAAGACAACTCACTGCATATGATGTTGTCATTCATGAGGGTTTTACCCTCCTCCATGACCCCAATCTCTTCATGATGCCACCCTGCAGTAGTTATATTGATCAAGTCAAGAAAATTAAACAAATATGTGTAAAATCAAATTCATGAAACATAAAAAATTATCATCAATGAATTATCTCACCATTAATATCTCAGGTATCGATGGAGATTCACTAACAGATGGAGCACTCAGTTGTACAACCTTCTTCGAGACAAACTCTAATGTGGAAGTCTTTGTCGATGGGGCTGATGGAAATGGTGGTGAGGGTGGGTGACATACAGGTGGTGTGGATGGATGCCCTACGTGTGAATCCAATGAGGATGCATGCAATATGAACGATGTTGAGGGTAGTTTGTGATGGACTCACAGGATGTACAAGTGATTGCAACTCCCTAGGCCTAGAGAAAGGTAACCCAGAAGCAACTTGCATACATATTAATAAAATTTAACTATTAGTACCAAATAGTAAAATTCAAAAACATAAACATTTTTTTTTGGGAATTATACGATATTTAACTCTACAAGGATACATGTGACGTAGGTGACTTGTCCATCCCACATGTACATTCCCAGGCATCTCCTAGTCCCAAATCTTGTAGAAATGTGAGAACATTAAAAAATTGAGGATGCCATAAAATAAAGAAATAACTATGGTGAATTTATCAAATGTGATACATAGCTATGTGTGGGGTGCACCCAATGAACATGTTTCCTCTACTATTGCATGAGTGGTGGGGCTAGGCACTAATGCATCCATCGATGTAGAGGGTCTAATGCTCAGACGTAACAACTGAAAAACAACATACATTAAAATATCGATATAAATACACAAAATACAAAATAAATATATAGAGAGGGTTAAGATACTAACCTCCTCCATGAAGTTATGTTGTCCACTGGGATCTATAGGACCATATCATGTATGCCCATAGCTCGAGCATCTGTGAGATTCACATGGACAGATTCTATGTCCATGTTCCCTCTCCTCATTGTACTCTCTTGTGCATGATGAAAATCCAAACCCTCTATCATTGTCACTGGCAGACATCTCCTATCGAGATAGTGCAACAAAGATACTATGTTGCACTAGGCTACGAGTCAGTGATGAAATGGCTAGTTGTACCTGTTGCAAGCTTTCTGCAAAAAGAGGATGCTAGGTAGGGGTTCAGACCTTTGACTTGGGGTATGAGGACCTAACACGAGGTTTTTCCTGACATGATCTTGTTCCTATGCAGACCCTTGACCCACCCCCTAAAATTCACCAATGTCAAAGTAGTTGACATTCTTACCCAAAATAAACAGAGCCCATAATTTTCTCATAAAATATAAGGGAATGTCCCTATTATTGCAGGGAGGTTTATCAAAAACCATATACCACCTATCCATCCATTTTTGACTAATATGGGGATGGATTGAACAATTAATGCAGATGTGTTTCTTGGTCAATGGTAGTTCTTGTCCATTTCTAGGATCCCTAAAAATATACAATATTTATTGTTTTGAAATGCCTAGTTCTTTGACTTGGTTTTTTTCCAAACTAGTGTTATAGTACTAATACATTCTTGCCATATAATAAAAAATAGAGGTCAATTTCCCTTGTGGCACTTGTAATGGACTTCGCAATGATGTCCAAAGAAGTGGTCAAGGAGACTCGACTAGGCTCTCTAATGTCCCTTAATTGTTCCTCAATGGTTCTTAATATAACCAACTCCTCATCAATTTAAGTGTTTAGATTGGGTGGTTGTGGTGGGTTGGGGTTTTGATCTTCTTGTTTTTCTTCTAAGCGGTTTACATTTTCTTGGCGTTCCATTATATTATATATGCTGCAATTTAAAATCCATGGCATGTAAATTAGGTTGGTTTTTTAATTTAAAAAAAAATCACAATTTTTTTTAATTTAGAGTCGTGGGAGAAAAAGACTAAATTGGGATAAAAATAAGATAAATCAAACATACGTAGACACGGTGGAAAGATCATCCCTTTGTTTCTCCTCTCTAGATTTTCTCTATTTTCTCAATGAGAGTCAAAATGTGAGCGTGATTTGTGCACAATGAACACAAATTGCGCTCACCGCCCTTCAAAAACAATTAATAGAAGGAACGTCGTATGATGCAGGAGCATCGTATAAAGCCAAAGACACACGCCTAACCAAAGGAGACAGTTGAAAAAGTTCCAGCACACATTTTGAAGTGTTTTGAAGATTAATGAATGGACATTAATGTAATAGATAGGAAGAACGTGCAATTACATTTATAACTGCAGATCTAAACTGATTTTAGAGCGTGTGTTCCTATCCGTCGGATAGGATAGACATTAATGTGTAATGAATGCAAGTAGGTAGATATGAATGTTAGATTAGATAGTTTAGCAGTGTAGGAGGGAAAACAGATGATAGACACCCTCAACCCTTGTATCATTGTAACATAATTAAGAATTCATAAGCTGTAGAGCTACAGAAGAGAATAGAGGAGAATAGAGAATTTTATGTATTTTTTGCTGTTGATATTTACCATGTACAGGAGCAGTGGAATTAATAGAAGAAACCTCTAATTCCAATCTATGTGTTTGTTATGGTTTTTGGAACCACCTGTTGAATGGTATGTTGCAGGCTTGTTTGTATTCTCTATATGCATTTCTTTTAATGCTATGTATGTTTGTAGGTTCTGGAATTCTGTGTTGAATGTTTGAATTCTGAGTAAGGGAAGAATGAGTTTCAATTGTTTCTCTTCCTAAGAACTCCTGCAAAGAGTGTAGTGGAGGGTCCGCAAGGAGTGCGTCAACCAGATTTTGAGTTTCACCTCAAAACTCTCAGAAGATCTCAGAAGAGATTCAAATTGCATTTTTACAGACACAAGAGTCGTGCAAGGTGTGCGCAGGCCGAGTGAAGTCTTGGATTTTACAAATCTAGGAGGAAGATTGAGAGACTACTGTTACAAAGAGTGCACAGGGTCGAAGAATCAAATAACTAGAGGTTATTTGAAATTTTACCGCAAGGAGTGCGTGCAGGGATCCTTTTGGAAGCTTGAGTTTACAAGCGAAACATAGGAGGGATTTAACCTTTGAAAGTGGTCAAAGGGAGACAAAGGTTGAAATCATCTCATAGAAGTCAAGTTCAGGAAGGAGAACACCAAGTTGTTTGGGCAGAAGTCATTGAGAAGTGAATCGGGCGGTCATAATTCTCCATGGAGAACTTGCGACATCACGAGGACCGTAGGATCTAGAGGAGCTATAAGGTGGTTAGAAGTCGAATGAACCCACCACCCTGATATCAAGAATAAACGTGGACCGTTGATTGTGGTCGGTTTGAGCCACTAGATCATTTCATGAATTCGAGGATTGGAGCGATAAGTGATTTTGGAGTCGAGAGTCATGAACTCTCGGTTCACGAACCCCGAAAAGATCCAGACCGTCGGATCAGGGGAGGCTCATAGTCATTGATCTCATCAATGGTGAAATTTCAGAATTGGGGATTTGCAAGGGGAGGGCACAAGAAGTTGGTGCTCCAATGTGTGAAATTGTGAGTTGCGAAAGGTGCCTGCATAAGGCTTGGTTGTGGTCTTATAGGAAAAGGGGGCTGAAGAGAGGGCTTACACCTTATCCCATTTGCATTTCGCATTTCGGTTATTGCCAAGGGCCAAAGCATAGTATTTGAAGTGCCCCAAATTGGAGAGACCCAAAATCCTTTGCGGGCTCAGGTAGGGAGTTTAATTAACCCTTGTCTTGGTTTAGAGAAGATCCTGTGCAGATCTCGACCTGAGGGTAGGATATCTACACCAGTTGTGGTATCAGAGCATAGAACCAATTCTTTGCTTTCTGTAGTAGAGAGAAGAAGGAGGAAATTTACAGCCATGTCACCGAGAAGAAGAGAAAGGGAAATGCCTGATCCAACAGTGGAAAGAGAAATGCATGAATTACGTGTCAGGCTTGATGCTATGGATATAGCACAAAGGCGCACAGTTGACGCTGGGGATATCAGTGAATATGAAAGTGAAAATGAAGCTGAAAAAAAAGAAGTTGGAGCTAAAGATGTTGCAGAAGAACGCTTATTCAGGGTTGTTGCAAGGATAGGTGCCAGAGCAAAAATGGACATTCCCATGTATGAGGGAAACTTAGATGTTGAAGAGCTTATAGATTGGATTAGAACTTTGGACAAGTACTTCAACTATGAGGATGTTGAAGAAGACAAGAAAGTCAAACATGTTGTTACCAGACTTAAAGGGAATGCAACACTGTGGTGGGATGAACTGCAGGCTGACAGACGCTACAAGGGAAAACAAAAAATCAAAAGCTGGGATAGAATGGTTGCAAAAATGAAAGCCAAGTTTATACCCAAAGATTATCAAATCAATCTGTTTCGGAGGATGCAGAATTTGAGACAGAATCTGATGTCAGTGAAAGATTATACTGAAGAATTCTACAGGCGAAACATCAGAGCAGGTCATCAGGAAAGCGATGATGAGAAAGTTTCCAGGTATATGAATGGTCTACGATATGACATTCAGGACGAGGTGAGCATGATGACCATCCGAACCATAGAAGATGCTTATCAGATGGCTCTGAAAGCTGAAGAGAAGCTGAGCCAGAAGCGAGGTCAAAGAGGCCAAGGCACAAGTCAAAGTAGAGGCAAGATGATTGCCCAAGACATAACTCAGAGACCTAAGGAAGAGGAGAAGAAACCTCAAACTCAACCTGAGAGAGGAGGAAGATCACAGGGAAGGAAGTATGCTGATAGAAATACTTTTCCTCGAGTCAGAGGAAGAGGAAGAGGTAGAGGAGGTGAAGTGAAATGCTTTGTCAGTGGGAAAATCGGACATAAATCCTATGAGTGTCCAGATAGGCAAAAATATGGTGGTGAAACTCACATTGCCAAAGCTGAAGGACGAAATGTTGAGGCAGAAGACGCTAAGGGAGAAAGATCCTTAATGATGAGGAAAGTTCTCTTGAAACCAGAGAATGAGCCAGAGAACCCAGCCCAAAAAAACAATCTATTTCAGACTTCTTGCAAAACCAAAGACAGGGTATGCAAGGTCATAGTGGATAGTGGTAGCACAGATAATCTTGTATCTACAAAAATGGTATAAAAGTTGAAGCTGGAGACTGTTGCACATCCAAGCCCATACAAAGTTTCATGGCTACAAAAAGGACATCAGGTAAATGTCACTAAACAATGTTTGGTTGAATTTAAAAGAGGAGGATATAAAGATGAGGTATTATGTGATGTTATTCCCATGGATGTTTGCCATCTATTGTTGGGTAGACCATGGAAATATGACAGAAATGTGGTTCATGATGGGAGAAAGAACATGTACACCCTGGAGAAAAATGGTAGGACACACATGTTACTGCCGATTAAGGATAAAGAGGTGAAAACAGAGATGAGAAACACTGTACTTCTCATGAGTGGGAAGGAAATTCTTAATGAGGTTAAGAAGAAGGAAGACACCCAATTTATTGTGGTCAGGAAGCCCAAAATTGTTTTGACTAGTACGAGGATAGATTATTTACGAGAAGATATCCAGGAGTTGTTGGAAGAATTTGCTAATATAGTAGTGGATAAACTACCTTGTTCATTGCCACCTATTAGGAGTATAAGCCATCATATCGATCTTATACCTGGAGCCAGTTTTTCGAACAAAGCAGCGTACAAGCTGACGCCGCAGGATAATGAAGAAGTTAAAAGATAGGTCCAGGACTTAATGGACAAAGGATTGATTCAGGAGAGCTTGAGTCCATGCGTTGTTCCAATAGTGCTCAGCCCAAGAAAGGATGGTGGCTAGAGAATGTGTACAGACTCAAGGGAAATAAACAAAATTACCATCAGGTACAGATTCCCATTACCAAGGATGGATGACTTGATGGATTTCTTGAGTGGAGCAAATTTTTTTTTCAAAACTTGATTTGAAACGTGGATATCATCAAATTAGAATGAGGGAAGGTGATGAGTGGAAGACCACATTCAAGACGAATGAAGGGCTATATGAATGGCTTGTCATGCCATTTGTCTTAACGAATGCACCCAGTACTTTCATGAGGTTGATGAACGAAGTCCTAAAGGATTTCATTGGGAAATTCATCATTGTATATCTTGATGATATATTAATTTTCAGCAAAACTAAAGCAGAACACTTAAAGCATTTAGTTGCGGTAATGAGAAGGTTACAACAAGAGAAATTGTTGATCAATATGAAGAAATCGTCATTTATGACGACATAACTCATTTATTTTGGTTTTGTTATCTATGCGAATGAATTGAAAATGGATCCAGAGAAGACAAAAATGATTAAGGATTGGCCATTACCAAAGAGTGTGTTTGAAGTACGAAGCTTCCATGGTTTGGCTAGATTCTACAGGAAATTACCTCGAAACTTCAGTGGAATTAACGCACCAATGATGGATACGGTGAAGAAAAGACATAAAACTTTTCACTGGACAGAGGAAGCAAAGAAGAGCTTCAACTTGCTGAAGAAGAAGATCACTAAGCAACCAATTCTGGTTTTGCCAAATTTCAACAAGGCATTCCAGGTCATGTGTGATGCAAGTGGATTTGCAATTGGAGTGGTCTTAAGCCAATACAACAGGTCGATCGTGTATTTCAGTGAAAAACTGAATGAAACAAAGATCAAGTACTCCACGTATGACAAAGAATTCTACGCAGTCATATAAGCACTGAAGAAATGGAGGCACTATTTGGTTCCTAAGGAGTTTTTTTTGTACAACGATAATCACGCTTTGCAATTCATGACTCGATAGGAGAAGCTGAACTAAAAGCATGCTAAATGGGTTCAATTCATGTAGAATTTTACTTTTGTGATTAAGCATATTTCTGGAACTGCTAACAAAGTTGTTGATGCTTTGAGTAGGAAATGTTTGCTTATGCAGGAATTCAGAGTCAAGACCTTGGGTTTTGATAACCTCAAGGAAATGTACAGGGATGATCTAGACTTCAAAGAGGCATATGAGGCATCTGAGAATCCAATTATTAGGGATAGAAACCAATGGACTGAATACATGATCCAGGATGGATTATTGTTCAGGGGAAATCAATTACGTATTTCGAAATGCTCCATGAGGGATAATTTGTTGAAGGAAAAGCACAGTGGAGGATTGGTTGGACACTTCGGTCATGAAAAAACATTATCAAAGTTGAATAGCTCATATTATTGGCCAAGGATGAGAACAGATGCTAGGAAATTCATGGATAGATACAGAATTTGCCAGCACATGAAGAAGAAAAGGCAGAATGCAAGATTATATCAACCTTTACCCATACCTGAAAGGTCGTGGGATGCAGTGAGCATGGATTTCATATTAGGACTGCCAAGGAAAGAAAGGGGATATGATTCAATATTTGTGGTAGTCAACATATTTTCAAAGATGGCACATTTCATACCATGCCAGAAAATCAACGACGCAACTCATATTGTGAACCTGTTTTTCAAGGAAGTCATCAGACTTCACAGCTTGCCAAGAAGTATCATTTCTGATCGGGATACCAAGTTCGTAGGACATTTATAGAGGACTTTGTGGAAGAAGCTAGAGACAAAATTTTCTTTTAGCTCAGCATATCATCCTCAGATGCATGGACAGACAAAGGTCGTGAACAGGATCTTGGGAGATTTGCTAAGGAGCTTAGTGACTGAACACCACAATCAATGGGATCACATTTTTCCACAGTCGGAATTCGCTTACAACGATTCACTCAATAGAAGAATAGGGCAGAGTCCATTCCAGATTGTATATGGAATGCATCCAAGGGGAGTTTCTGAATTGAAAGGTTCAGAACAAGTTGAATTTAGGAGTGCTAGTGGAGAGGACTTTGTAGAAGGAATGAAGGAGCTTCATAGCAGAATCAAGGAGCGATTGTAGAGTTCAAGCCAAGAATACAAGCGTAGAGCAGATCAACATAGGCGAGAACTTCAATTTTAAGTTGGTGATTTGATTCTTGTGCATTTGAGGAAAGAGAGGTTCCCAAGGGGAACGTATAAAAAACTGAAGATGAAAAATATTGGACCGTGCAAGGTCATAAGGAAATTTGGGACAAACGCATATGAGATTAAATTACCCGATGGGGTCAAAATCTCACCGATATTCAATATCACGGATTTGTACCCTTACAGAGCTGAAGAAGAAGGAGCAGAGGATAAACAAGAAAAGATTCAATGGACAAAACAAATGTCTGTAGCTGAAAATCCATAGATGGAAAGCATAATTGACAAGAGGATTAGCAGAAAGAGCAGAAGAAAAGAGTATTTTGAATACTTGGTCAAGTGGAAAGGACATCTAGTCAAAGATGCTAGTTGGGAAGATGAAGCAGCAATTCAAAAGCATGGACAGACCGTGCAAGAGCTCGTGAACAGGAGTTCATAAAAATTTTCAAGCGAGGGAGTATGATGTAGGAGCATTGTATAAAGCCAAAGACATGCACCTAACCAAAGGAGACAGCTGGAAAAGTGCCAGCGCACATTTTGAAGTGTTTTGAAGATTAATGAATGGAAATTAATGTAATAGATAGGAAGATCCTGCAGTTGCATTTATAACTGCAGATCTAAACTGATTTTAGAGCGTGTGTTCCTATCCACCGGATATGATAGACATTTATGCATAATGAATGCAAGTAGGTAGATATGAATGTTAGATTAGACAGTTTAGTAGTGTAGGAGGGAAAACGGATGATAGACACCCTCAACCCTTGTATCATTGTAACATAATTTAGAATTCATAAGTTGTAGAGTTGCAGAAGAGAATGGAGGAGAACAGAGAATTTTATGCATTTTTCGCTGTTGATATTTACCATGTACAAGAGCATTGGAATTAATAGAAGAAACCTTTGATTCCAATCTATGTGTTTGTTATGGTTGTTGGAACCACCTGTTGAATGGTATGTTGCAGGCTTGTTTGTATTCTCTGTATGCATTTCTTTCAATGTTATGTATGTTTGTAGGTTCTGGAATTATGTGTTGAATGTTTGAATTCCGGTTAAGGGAAGAATGAGTTACAATTGTTTCTCTTCCTAACAACTCCTGCAAAGAGTGCAGTGGAGGGTCCGCAAGGAGTGCATTGACCATATTTTGAGTTTCATCTCAAAACTCTCAAAAGAGATTTAGATTGCATTTTTACAGACACAAGAGCCGTGCAAGGTGTGCGCAGGCCAAGTGAAGTCTTGGATTTTACAAATCCAGGAGGAAGATTGAGAGACTACTATTGCAAAGAGTGCATAGGGTCGAAGAATCAAATAACCAGAGGTTATTTTAAAGTTTGTCGCAAGGAGTGCGTGCAGGGATCCTTTTGGAAGATTGAGTTTACAAGCGAAGCACAGGAGGGATTTAACCTTTTAAAGTGGTCAAAGGGAGACGAAGGTCAAAATCGTCTCATAGAAGTCAAGTTCAGGAAAGAGAACACCGAGTTGTTTGGGTAGAAGTCATTGAGAAGTGAATCAGGCGGTCATAATTCTCCATGGAGAACTCGCGACATCGTGATGACCGTAGAATCCAGAGGAGCTGTAAGGTGGTTATAAGTCGAATGAACCCACCACCCTGATATCAAGAATCAACGTGGACCATTGATCATGGTCAGTTTGAGTCACTAGATCATTTCATGAATTCGGGGATTGGAGTGACAAGTGATTTTGGAGTCGAGAGTTGTGAACTCCCGGTTCACAAAACTCGAAAAGATTTGGACCGTTGGATCAGGGGAGGCTCATAGTCATCGATCTCGTCAAAGGAAAAATTTTGGAATCGGGGATTTGCAAGGGGAGGGCACAAGAAGTTGGTGCTCCAACGTGCAAAATCGCGAGTTGCGAAAGGTGCCTGCATAAGGCTTGGTTGTGGTCTTATGGGAAAAGGGGGCTGAAGAGAGGGCTTACACCTTCGCCATTTTCATTTCATGTTTCGGCTATTGCAAAGGGCCAGGGCATAGTATTTGAAGCGCCCCAAATTGGAGAGACCCAAAATCCTTTGCGGGCTCAGGCAGGGAGTTTAATTAACCCTTGTCTTGGTTTAAGAAGATCCTGTGTGGATCTCGGCCTAAGGGCAGGAGGTTTACACCATCGTACGTTCCTGCCACTAAACCTATGTGGCAAGCCTCATGGAGGTTCAACCACTTCCAAACCTATAGGTTTAGGAACACATGCACACGTGTTTCTGTGAGTGCCCATTCCTGCTAACCCGCTTGCCACTTTTTCAACCACTAACTTCTTGCACTCACCCATAGTCAAAATTCCAATGTAATCTAGAAAATTGCTAACCACCTGACCCAAAACAACATGGGAGATATTCAGACTTGTTCATAGTAGCAAAGGCTCCATTATTTTTCAGTCATGTTTGATTTATTTAAAAAGAAGGGCTTCAAAAAATGATCTTGACATTGTTACTAGGTAATTCTTCAATGAAATTTTAGGTTTCATAAATTAAAAGCTAATTCAAAATTACACAAAACAATGTTTAGGCTTATTATAAATAGAATGCAAAAAAAAATCGCTTGGAGTGATTATGACACACAAAGAAGAGGACGATTGAAGAATTGAAATTAACTTTATATGGTATCATAAAACTCTTTAAATAGAACATAAATGTTATGAACAATCTTTAGCTTGGTGACCATATGAGAGCCTACAATTGATTAGGGGTGCTCATTCGTAATTCTTTCATTCATTTTCCCAATTCTCTGTTGCCAAATTACTTCTCTGCTGCCAAATTCTTTCATGTCATTCCAATGGTTTGTTGAAATCCTCAAAGCAACCACCGCTTAGATCCTCAAAGTAACCAATGCACCTGCAATGTATTTGTTCCATGTATCTTGACTAACAACGATCATCCATAAGCTTTGCTTGTCGTGTATTTGTTCCGTGTATTTGTTGAGGACAATTTCAAAGTTGGAAGATGTGACATGGAGGACCATTTTAAACTTTGGAAAAGTCTTAAATTGAAAGGACAATTTCAAATTTGGGAAGATGCGGTGTGGAGATGAATATTAAATTTGGGAAGTTTTGAAGTGTTTGATTATATATGGATATTGTATTAATATTATTTTATTAACAATTAAAATGGAGAAAATTGATGATAATACAACCAAGAGGGATTAAGAGATTGAGAAATATTGGATGCCAAATTTATAATGGAAATTGTGAGGCATAATATTATTGCGTAGATGAATCAATCTAATCAAATGTATGCATAATTATTTATACAATGTGTTGATCCTATGTGATAAAAAGTATTGGCCTTCCATATTGGTTTTGGGTAGTGGTTGGAATGTATGGTTGTATAATTAGACTGCTATAATTCTAAAGAGTGTGTGTGAATGATTGGAGCAAATAATGTTTTCCTTGAAGTAAGATGTGCATGGTGTCGATTGTGAAAAATATTGTAGAGGTTTGGGGTTGTTGCCTCTCAATATCAATTGTTAATGGCCATTGAATCCAGGGGTACTTTTTTTTGGATGCCACAATGGGCGTTGCCCACTATAGTTTTGGGGCACAAATATTTACTTGCACAATGTGGGGATATTAAGGTGCTTTATGTTGTGTAACCATATTTGTCTACCTTTTGATCAATGGATTGCTGGACAATTGGTTTGGACAATTGGTTGTCATTGATTTCAACTCTTGGAGATTGATGTCAACTCTTGGAGAAGTCTAGAAGCCCTAGTCTAGATATGGTTGATATTGATGGTGAGTTAGTTGTCATTGATGTCAACAAGAGTGGCTGATGTCAACATATGTGATGGGTACATTTGATGAAGTCTACACGAAGCCTGAAGGTGTGGTCATGAGACCTTAAATTGCTTGAAGAATAAGGACATAAAGGACAGTGCAAATGCATGTAACACATTCATAAATGGATAGTCCTCGTCATGTCCTTTCCAATGGTAGGTGGAACGTCACATAGTTCCTCACAATTGAGGAGTTATGAGGTCATGAAGTTGGAAGCCCCAAAGATAGGTTAAGAAGCCCCTATGGAATCCACAAAGACGGGTTAAAAAGCCCCTAATTAGTTTCAATTCATTAATGAAAGGGTAAAGTGGTTGTAATAAGAAAGTTTAAGAAGTCCTAAACTTAAGGAAATAGGTTACTTAGAAAAAATATATATACACCTCAAGAAGTCACTCGTAAGTACATTCACACAAACATTCTATTGAATATATTCTATGTGCGTAAGTGATTCTTATATGAGATAACCAAAGTGATTTGAGGAAAATTTCAGAGGGAATACTAAGTAAAGAAGGGAGAAATTCCAATGGAGGATGAAGTCTTGTGATGATGTGTTCTAAGGTATGTCATTTAAAGGTCATCTTACCATTTTCGCTATAAGTTTTT
>JZKD02S0806662.1:0-14525 GCA_000966675.3 Picea glauca | reverse complement strand
TAACAGTTTCACTAGAGAAATCAAGTTGGACAGTTAAAGTGAATGGATATAGTTTGAAAGAACCTTTTGCAGTGAAGTGATAAACCAATGGTCAAATGTCTTTCAGCAAATTAATAAAAGATGACGACAGTCCAAACAACGAGAGAGGTGTTTTCACACTTTCAGTTGTGAAAAATCAAATCGAAATCAAATTTTCAATTGTCGCAAAATGGAAACAAATGTCTTGGAGCATAGTGCGATGAAGATTTGTCATTTAGAAGACAAGAGGTGTAGGCAGCGTTTTTACAGTAATAAAAAAATGAGTTGGCTGCCAACAGAGAGTCGAGAGGGTTTCTCAATAGTTGTTTCATTGACACTATGATTGTGGTTGTTCATTGTTGAGTGTTGTTGTTGAGGATGATATTGAGTCTGTATTGTAAGATATTTAGTTGGGTGTGAAGATCATCCTTGCAGTTGGGTGCACAAGGAGGGAAGAGAAAGAGAGAAAGAGAGAGAGAAATCTGCAGCTAAGTGCACAAATAGAACTGTATGTTTTCACATAATATATCAGGAAAAAAAGTTCTTTGGACGTAGCCCTAGGGAGAGGGTGAACCACGTATATCTTGTTGATATCTATGGTTGATTTTGTGTTCTTTTGTTTCTTTTATACTATTATTTCATTGTTTTGTTAGATCTGAGATATAACTTGTGAAGTATGCATAAGTGAGGTAAATAATATCTAGATTGTTGTGTGTTGTTGCCTTGGATCCACTATTCATTTCCTCTGGTTGTAGACACTTGTGTGCTGCAACCCCCTATTGCTACTTCGGGTGAGACTACATCTTCTTTGCAGGTGTTGCCGAAAGGGAAAGTAGTTAGGTCTTGTTGGTGTGCTGTTAGAGTTGAACCCTGGGTCTTCCTCTGTGCCAACAAATAGTTCTATTGTCGGGACCAAGATATTCTTGAGGGAATGTCAAGGTGGTTTCCATCGAAGACAGAGATTCAGAAGTGGATAGAAGAATGAAAAAAGGGACTTCGTTGAAGCTCAGAAAAAGAACCCTATCATTAGTACAGAATACTGGTTGGGAAGGTATATCTTTACCGATATACATGAAATTTTTTTTGGAGGATTTCATAAGGAGCTATACGAGTGGTTAGCTAGATCAGATCCAAACCACCTATGGTTTGGATGTTGACACTAATCAAAAATTTCAAGAGAGTTGATAACTTTATGTCAAGAGAAGTAGATCATTGGTTTGATAACACCATTGGAGAGTACATTACCGAGTTTTCTATTGACAGAGTAGAGTCATATAGCCAAGTAGAGAGATATTTCCTTAAGGGACCTAGAGGAAAAATTGTACACTTTTTTAAGTTGAAGAACAATATGATAATGCATGAGAAGAACATATTGAAGATACAATAATCGGTCGGATTTAAAATCTAATGTTCAAGAACTCAGACAGCGACAGTGACACATAGGTTGGGCATATGCACAATGGGAGAACCTTTAGAGAGGTTCCTCTAGTGAACTTGTTTGAGAAGAGTCATGAGCCACTAGCATAGGATGAAGGGTTATACAGTGGAGAAGAAGAAGATTTATTGAATGAGGAACATTCAGAGTTTGCTAGGGCATAGGAAGGTAATACTAAATAACCTCGCTGAGAAGAATTAGAAACTTCAGGGACTGCGCCTACCATCGAAGTAAGTACTATTAATCCTCCTGTTATTTTAGCAACACTAAGTAACCAAAGTAGCTAGAGTTATCATATCATTCAGATCACTTTTACCAATAGTTCAGTACATACTTAGTCAAGAACCTAGGAAGATCTATGGAATATGAAATGAGGTTACCTATCTTTAGAGTAGATGGATTTGAAGATCCTGATCAACATTGGTTCTTATGAGAAGTTGTATGGAGTATTAAGAAAGTCAATGATGAAGCTGTTAAGAGAGCTCAGTTTAGTACTACCTTGAGAGACCGCAGACTAAGATGGTACATGAATTTTGTCAAAGGAAATGTACATCCTAAACTGTTGAATGATATCAAGACTATGTTGAGTGAAGAATTCAATAAACCCAAGTCAGAGTCTTAGTGCATTACAGAGTTGAAAGAGATCAAACAAAAGGTCACTGAACCTGTTTGGGAGTTTGATCAGAGGTTTAAGACTCTGACAGGTTGGTTGAGTTTTCAGATTCCAAATGAACAGAATAAAGAATGGTTCATTGTTGCTCTCTTACCACATATCAGATTCCCTTTGATGCAACAAAAGTTCACTTCGTAGGATGAAGCATTTTAGATCGCCATGAAACTAGAAGCAACCCATGTAGGAGAAGCCAACCTAGGTATGAGTCAAATCTTGAATCAATTAACTAGTTTTTCCTTACAAGTCAAAGATATGAAGAAAGACAGAGGAAAAGAGAAAAGAGAAGATATCTGGGGTATCATATGTAAATTAGAGGGCCATGATAAGGATCACTATCCCCTATTCCATGAATAATTGGCCTCTAAAGCACCTAGTCCTTTGAAGTAGGCTACTGTACCCTGGTGCAAGGTATGTAGAAATAGACATCACCCTGGTGATTGTTATTACATGCAAAAATATGTCTAGACAACTACCAATTTTTACTGCACATTCTGTAATTCTGTGGGACATGATGAGAAGGATTGTAGGGCTTATGACCTATTGCATGAAATTTCAAGAGATACATATAGGATTCAAGGAGAGATGCAGCAGGAGGGAAATGCTACGCAGTACAACTCCCCAGGAAGAGGAAACTTCAACCCTCACGGTGGATTCAGAGGAAGAGGACGAGGAGGAGGTATGGGTTGAGGTAGAGGACATATCATTTGTTATAACTGTGCACAACCAAGACACTTGTCAAGGGATTTTCAGGTTCCATGTACCACTTGCAACTATTGTAACTAGTTTGATCATGTCATCAAAGATTGTCCAGTATTGTTGGCCAAACTCTAGGAAAGATGATGAGGAAACCAAAAAGTACAATTAATATCAACAAAACCTCACTATGAAGACCCTTGAGTTGTTTTTATTACTAGAGGAGGCACTGTTATAGGAGAAGACAAAGTGACTCCTGGAAAGACTACAGAAGAATCAAGGATCGAAAGAGCTACAGAGAAGACATGGTTGTTTGATCCAAGGAAATAAAAGAAGATGTTTGAAGAGGCAAGAAGAGAATTTGTAAGAGAACATGCTTATTCATATAAGGAACAACTAAAAGTGAAAGAATGTGGAATGATCCTGGCATTCGATTAGTATGCCTCACCCGAAGAAGGAAAAGAGGTAAGAAAGCTTATGGAATTGTTATATACTTTCATTAATTTGATTAAGGATGAAAGAGTTGTGAAAGAACTACAACACTTGATCAGACAGTATGATCTAGGGAAGGTAGATCCTCTGTTGAATAGAGAAGTACATCAAGTATCCAGAAAGAGAAGGACAAAAAAGGAACTACACCTTAATGCTCAGATTGGAGACTATGACATAGATTATGTGGTTCTTGACTTGGGATCAGAAGTCAATGTGATGACGAAGAAGACTTGGGAACTGATGGGAAAACCTAGACTGATTTACTCCCCTATCAGGATCAGGATGGATAATTAGAAGGAAGTAAGCCCAGACTAGAGCATGTCCCTGTGGACATCTATAGGGTAAGGACATTTGCATACTTCGAAGTAATTGAGATAGTTGATGCTAGTTTTCCTTATCCTACGATGTTAGGAATTGATTGGGATTTCAACAATTCAATGGTCTTTAACCTAAAGAAGAGAAGAATGACCTTTGAGGGTAATGGCCTTAAAGTCATCGCACCTTTGGACCCGGATGAAGGTCACAGATACACAGAACCTATCAGGGAAGAATACCATGCATATGAGTTGGAGAACATTTACAAGATGACAGCAAGACAACATGATTACATTAATCCTACAACGGATGGAAATCTCAGCTGGCGAAGTGAGAGCACATGCTCATCAGATTCAGAATAGGCATTAGAAAATTGGAAGAATAGGATGTATGAAGTCTCCACATGACGATGTGCCAGGCTGACTAGAGAAGTTCATTGGATCAGCACATAAGTAAGTAATCTTCCAAAATTTGATGGTTTAAATCACTTAGAGACATTTCTAGCTGAATTTGAGAAAATTGTACCAGTACAACAGAGGATGTTGGCACTGGATAAGTCATTTAAAACCACACTAGTAATATGGTGGGGAGCACATAAGAACAACATCGCGGAGTGGACACAGTGTCACACCTTATTGATAGTGCACTTTTCAGAACAAGATGAAGGATGTGAAGTTCGATACACAGGTAAGAGATGTCTGAAGGACCATGTGTGGATTTGTGAGGATGCCTGGGGAAACATTCCTAAAGAACAGTGGGTGCATAAATTCATTAACACTTTTAACACTACGCTCATCAACTAGTATATTCAAGCAGAACCATGCCTCACCACTTCAAATTCATACAATATGAGCCATAACTTTATATCTACATTTTTATTTGAAAGTCAACACCCCACAATAGATCAGGCTTTACAAGTTGTAAGACAGAAAATCTTTGAGGAGGCACCTAACCTTCCTGTGGAGAAAGAAGAGGATGAATGGAATACACCTCTTTAGAAATTACAAGGTTTCTACAATATCAATGTTGATGAATATGATGATCCTCTGAATGGGAACATCACAGAAATTGAAGGACAAAAAGACATAGAAGGGCCAGAGATTGAACTACCTTTCATTGGACAGACAATCAAAATCAAGAAAGTTAATATTGGAATAGAGAAAGCACATAAGTTGGAGAACGTTGGAGATTATTGGGATGATGCCACTATTTCCAATATTACCAAATTACTGCATGAATATCAGGACTTGTTCCCAACCAAGTTCAATGACATGAAGGGCATAAAAGGGCCCATGGGAGAAATGAAGATCCCCTTGAAACTAGATGCAAGGCCATGTTGGTTGTGGATCCCGATCATCTTCTTGATTCATAGGTCCATTATTTTAGCCATGTTTATACCCCATGAAGAATTTACACCCTAGAATAATGTACACTCTTCCATGCAGGGGAATGCAGAGGGGGTTCAGGGGCGAATCCCCTGAAGGAAAAATTTCCTTGTAAAAGTATATTGTAATTTCATTGTAAATCTGGACCATTCATTATAAGGTTGCAGATATAATGATAGAAGTTATGTTAGGGTTTTTTTCCCTAGAAGGCAACCCTCTCTTATGAGGGAAATGTATTGTGGCTATGGAGGTGACCAAATATTGTATTCTGAGATAGGATACTGTGAGAGAAAGAAGAGGAAGTTACAGCGGGTTTGTTGTAGGTTGTATCCCTTTGATTGTTTGATAATAATAAAGGAAGGACCTATAAATTTCTTTGGTGGACGTAGCCTACACTAGGTGAACCACATATATCTGTGTCTCTATTGTGTTGTGTGTCTTCTGTATTTTATTTCCGCATTTGTTTTATTTATTGCTCCGTGATCCTATTTTTATAACAGGCCAGTCAAGAAAAGACCCTACAGACTAAATCCCAAGTATAAGCAGAAATTTAGGATTGAATTAGACAGAATGTTGGAAGTGGGAATCATAGAACTTGTTGAAGAATCGAAGTGGATTAGCCCTATGGTGGTTCAGGATAAGAAGAAAAGAGAAATCGGGATCTATGTAGATTTAAGGAAACTGAATGATGCATGTGTACATGATCCATTTCCTACATTGTTTACCGGTGAAGTGTTAGATAATGTAGGAGGACAAGAGGTTTACTCCTTCACAGATGGATTTTCAGGTTATCACCAGATTATGATTTCTAAGGAAGACATACATAAGACCACATTTCAGAAAGAATGGGGTTCTTTTCAGTACACATTGATTCCCTTTGGCTTGAATAATGCATCGGCCATCTTTTCCAAGGTGGTGGTCGAAGCCTTCAAGGAATTTTTACATAAATTTTTTGAAGCTTATTTTGATGATTGGATTGTATTTAGCTTACTGAAATACCATATTGAATGTTTAACATTGATGTTAGATAAATGTAGGCAATGTCAGATTGCCCTAAATTTAAAAAATTGTATTTTCTTTTCACCCTTTGGAGTGTTGCTAGGGCATATTATGTGTAAGCAGGGACTGTTGGTAGATCCTTCCAAGATTGCCAACATTTTTTATCTACCTCCTCCTACCTCGTTTCGACAGTTGCACACTGCGCTGGGACATACTAGATACTACAATTTTTTTGTCAAGTGCTATGCACAGATAAAATCACCCATGGAAAACATTTTAAAGAAATATTGTATGTTTCAATGGTCAGAGGAATGCCATCAGAGCTTCGACACACTAAAGCAAAAAATGGTCATTGCGCCTATTTTGGTTTTCCCAGATTGGAGTAAGGAATTCCACATCCATGTCGATGCTTCATCTATTGCATTAGGGGCAGTGTTAGCACAACCATGAGCAAGAGATATTGACCACTTTCTAGCCTTTTCTAGTAGGAATCTCTCTACAACTGAGATAAATTACACTACCATCGAAAGAGAAGGTTTAACTATGGTGCATACGTTGCATAAGTTTCGACACTACTTGTTGGGAGGGAACTTTAATATGTTTACTGATCACTCTGTGTTGAAATACTTAGTCAACAAGCCAGTGTTGGGGGAAGAATATGCAGATGGATACTGCTATTTTAGGAATATGATTTTGAGATTGTGGTCAAGCCAGGAAGAATGAACAAGGGACCTGATCACTTGTCCATACTAGAGCATGGAGAGGAACCTACTAGTTTGGAGGATACACTACCAGATGCACAGTTTCTGGCCATCATGAAAGTCAATGATCACTTCGGTGATATAGTTCAGTTCATGTCCACAAGAATGGCACCTCGCGAATACACAGTATTTCAAAAGAAACCACTGGTAGTTTGTGCTATAGATTTTTCACTTATAGCTGAACAACTATATAAGATGGGACTCGATGAGATCTTTAGG
Organism: Picea glauca; assembly: GCA_000966675.3. Lineage (NCBI taxonomy): Eukaryota > Viridiplantae > Streptophyta > Pinopsida > Pinales > Pinaceae > Picea > Picea glauca. Next base: position 7,535 of record JZKD02S0806662.1, on the reverse strand, counting down.
AGATTTTTTATGGAGGAAAAAATACCATTGATTCTGGTAGAAGCACATGAGAGCATCACAGGAGGACACTACGGAGGGAAAGAAAAAATGCAGAAGGTTCTCAGAGTTGGTCTCTAGTGTCCCACTTTACACAAAGATGCTAAGGAATACTACAGATCCTGCGATGTATGCCAAAGATTTGGGAAAACTTCAAGAAGAGATGAGATGCCTTTAGAACCTTATCTATTGTTACAGGAATTTGAGAAATGGGCCATTGATTTTGTGGGACCTATCAACCCACCAGGAAAGTGCACAGGAGCTCAATACATCATCACTACGACAAAATATTTGACCAGATGGGCAGAAGCAAGAGAATTTAAGGACTGTAGTTCAACTACAACTGCGCAGTTTATCTTTGAGGATATCATAACCAGGTTTGGATGCCCAAATATCCTTATGAGTGATCAAGGTACTCATTTTATTAATAAAACTATTGAAGCCTTGACTCAGGAATTTGAAGTTCATCATCAGAAGAGTACTCCATACCACCCACAAGCGAATGGTACAGTAGAAGATTTCAATAAGATCTTGGAGACAACACTGACTAAGATTTGTAGTGTTAACAAAGATGATTGGGATTTAATAATTCTAGCAGTATTATGGTTCTACAGAACTACTTGTAAGAAGTTAACAACACAGACCCCAATACAGTTGGTATATGGCTTGGAAGAAGTGGTACCTATGGAATATTTAGTTCCTAGCTTAAGAATTGCAGCATTTACAGGTATGGATGACATAGGAATTGTACAACATGGGCTTGTATAGTTGGTAGAGCTAGAGGAAGATAGGTTTATTGCAGGATTTCATCAACAAGTATAGAAAGAACGAGAAAAGGGCTACCATGATAGACATATCAAGAAGAAATAATTTAAGCAAGGAGATATGGTATTGGTATATGACAACAAGTTCATGAAGCATCCAAGAAAATTCAAGACATAATGGATAGGACCATTTGAGGTTGCCTACATCACATAAGGAGGAGTTGCATAGTTGAAGACCCTGAATGCAGAATGGAAAGAAAGTTTGGTAAATGGGAGCCTGTTGAAATTGTATTATGAAAACCAGTTGCCTTGCAACTCTCAGTAAAAGCAGAGGAAGAAGGGTCTAGGTACCAAGTGCAGTTGAAACTAGGTACCAGACACATAAAATACAGTCTACACAAGGATGGGAGGGACAGAGCAAAAAGCACAAGCTGCTCCGTACAGTCTGCAGTCGAAGTGATCTAGAAGGTTTAGTCTTGCGGTGACTCAGGACGAGTCACATGTGAGTTTTGGGGGCCTATTGGACCTTGGTTATGGAATAAAGTGAATATTAAGGAAGAAAGGTGAAGTACAAATTGCGTGGAAGGCACATTGACCGAAAATAGGTCAAAGTGGCCAAAGAAGTAGAAAAGAAAGAGAGAAGAAAGGAAAAGCTAGTCATTGGAAGAGAAGACCAAGGAAGACAGATCAACAAGAAAGATGGATCGTGGAAAACTCAGCAAGAAAAAAAATCCACCGAAGGATGCTTTGGAGCACCTCACGGGAAAGAAGGAAGAACAGGTTGGCAAAGCCCTGAAAACGTGGGTCAAGTGGACCTAGGGTTTTGGATCTAGGGTTTTGACACCTAGATGTTTGTCATGTAATGTATAAATAAAGGTGTAGGAGAGTCGAGAGGGTTTCTCAATAGTTGGTTCATTGACACTATGATTGTGGTTGTTCATTATTGAGTGTTTTTGTTGAGGATGATATTGAGTCTGCATTATAAGATCTGCAGCTGAGTGCGCAAGGAGGGAAGAGAAGGAGAGAAAGAGAGAGATAAATATGCATCTAAGTGCATAGATAGATCTGTATGTTTTCACATAATATATTAGGAAACACAATTATGTGGACATAGCCCTAGGGAGAGGGTGAACCACATATATCTTGTTTTTCTCTATGGTTGAACTTGTGTTCTTTTCTTTCTATTATACTATTATTGCATTGTTGTGTTAGATCTGAGATACAACTTGTGAAGTAGGCTTAAGCGATGAAAATAATATCTAGATTGTTGTGTGTTGTTTCCATGGATCCACTGTGCATTTCCTCTGGATGTAGACACCTATGTCCTCCAACCCCCTATTGTTACTTCAGGTGAGACTGCATCTACTCCGCAGGTGTTTCTAAAAGGGTCGGTAGTTAGGGCTTGTTGGTGTTCTGTTAGAGTTGAACCTTGGGTCTTCCCCTATGCCAAAAATGTTGAGAAGAGAATAAAATCATTTTCTAGAGTAACATGGCCTGACCTAGGTGGCCAGGGATGTTACAAACAATCTAGAGGAAGATCCTTCTAGAAGTGGAAGATCCTTCTAGAAGCGGAAGCTTCTATTATGTCTTCTTACATTTGACTTATTCCTACTTATTGCTAGGAATTATTAATATTGACCTTTATTACATGGAAATATATTATTCTACCCACTTGAGGGGTTAGGTAGGTCAGGTCCCTAACAACATATCTCCAACTCAACAACACATCAGCAACCAACACATATGTGTTTCTGTGTGTTTATCTGTGTGATGAATCTTCTTATTGAATGTTTATTGTGCATATGTATGAATGTTAGGAATGTATGCACGTTTTCCTTTGCATGAATAGATATAATTCTTTATTTGTAGTGTTCTAGGATCTCAAAACAGTGCAAGGAGTGCACCTTAGAGCTGTTAGAAAACACTAAAAGTCCTGCACAAGGAGTGCGCCTACACTAAAAGTAGTATAAAATATCAAGGAGGAGGTCGTGCAAAGAGTTCACATAAGAGTTACTAGAGACTTTGAGGAGCCAACGCAAGGTGTGAGAAGTTATAACCATCTATAGATTCAAAATCTCAAGGGAGATAGTATGAGTTTATGCAAAGCATAGGTGCAAGGAGTGTAGGTTAGATTTATTGAAGACTCTTAGAGAAAGTGTGAGTGAAAAAGTGAGTCTCTCAAGTTCAGGACTCAGGAGAGTTAAGTGCAAAGAGTGCACAAGACAACATATTGTTAAAGCATTGGTGAAGCTTAGAAGAAAGAGTGTAGAGTGCTAGGAGGGCACATAAATCATCTAAAAATAACAAAGGGTTGAGCCCTTGTGAGTTTGAGAAATTACAAGATTAGGAGAGATAGCGCAAGTACGCGTAGAGCCCTGCAAGGAGTGCAGAAGGAGAAAATAGCCTAAGTCCTTTAGAGTTGACAAAGCTTAGGAAGGATAGCAAGACTTAGCTCTTGAAAGGAAGAATTCCTTTTGTTTGGAGGATGAGCAGACAAGATCCATTCAAAGGGAGCCTGAGGTTTTCAAGACCATTAGATCTAGAGAAGGTGCATGGGTGTTAACCCTTTAAGTCCTTCAAACTTCACAAATTCAACATCTTGTAGGTGTGTGTTGTGGGTGGGAAATCCCCCTATGGACTAGCATTAAGGGTTATGTAATGCATGTAGAAATGAACTAAAGTCTCCTACTTCTTACCATCATCCCAATCATAAACCCCATTATTCATATGTAAATACAAGGTTAAAAAGATCAAGTTACTGTACCTTAGTTTCCATGTTTGATGTTGATAATTTAACGTTTGTTTTCTTCTTGACTGCAAATATCCTTCCAAAGCTAACCTGCATTCACAAATAGACAAACAAATAACTCCAAACATGCATGTGATCTATGGACTAATGGGTTAGAGATTCTATCAAAATATAATCAATATTAAACATTAACAATATCATATGGCGAGACGGGAAAAGTACTTCTTTGATTAATCTCACAAGAGTAACTTACAATAGTGATATTGACCACTACTCCTTGAATCTGGTCCTGGGATCCTCTTCAACTATGCTCCAACTAATTTTGTATATGATTCTCTTCGCATAATGGCTGCAAAAGGTTGGGGCAAAGGGAATGCAAAATCGGGTAGAGTTTCTTTACAATTATTTTCGTCCTTCAAATGGGACCCCTACCCTTTATTTTATAGTCTATAAAGGGCTAGGTATTTGGTCAAGTGACCGAATATGGGTGGTCAAACGATTTAGGTTACTTACCCAAAATTGTGAGTTCCATCTGCAACTTTCCATTTTTCGTTCTTTTATAGGTATACACAGGTTGTAGTGGGTCAGCTAGCATATACATGCATGCAATAGTGGAGCAGGGTGCATGTGCCTTCAAAAAGGGTGTTTTTAAGAAGAGTTGTTTAGTTGTGCCTTGGAAAAAGATGTAAAATGAGATGGCCTGATGCTAGGTAAGAATATCTGGTGCAAATTAGGGTTATAACAGATTCCCCCTAATGTGTGAGGTCAGAAGAGCATCTGATGGCCAAAATGCATTATCAATCTTCACCAACATACGAAACAAGTGAGAATACCCATGCTCGGAATGAAATAAAATCATGGTTTCCAATAAAATACACTGCAGATCCATATCATATAACTATATAAAGTGTAGGCGCGAGCAATACACAACGGATCTACACCTCGAAATCAAAAATATATACATGTATAGTATCCATCTTCAAGAAGAAAATAAGGCATGATGGCTAGAGATGAGGCCTTCAGAGCTCAAGAAATAGCTTCAAAATCTTCATAACTTGGGTAGGAGTGTAATATGAGTGTACGACTTCACTACCCAGAGGTCTTCGATAGCTTGTCAGGAACGGACTAGAGGATTTTGATGATCAGGATAAGGGATTCATGGATTTTGAACAAAGACTTGATTGGGATTTTGGGATGGTCAGGCATGAGGGAAAGAGACAATATACAGAGGGGACGACTCAATCTTGGTAATAAATTCCCTTGGAAAATATCATGAAAAAAGATGGGACTCAGGCAGCATGGTATTTGACATAATTCTACGATGCAGGAGGCAATGCAAACTCTCCAAATGTTTGGAAGAATAACCAAACAGAGGAGGAAACAACTCTATGTAGTGAGAACATCTTCTTAAGGTCATATTAAATCCTAGGGCTTAACAAAAAAATGAAAATATGTTCTTTGTCCAAGGGTGACTCATTGTGCTGCCAACAAAAAGAAAATACTTTTCCCTTCCTATTTTGGGGTTATATTTGATTTTGTTTTGTCTTTTTCAATAATTTTGGAAAGCTTGAAAAAGAATAAAAGAATTCTATGTTACAAAGGAGGATCGAGTGTTGTATACATACTAGTTCCAAGCGCAAGGAACACATGGATGCTCAGAGGAAAGGGATATATGTAGGAAAAGGACACTCGAGAAAAATCCTCTGTGGGCCAAGGTGTCAAGACATAGAGGCAAAGTGCTACAAGGCTTGTGTATAAGGCATGCTTCAAATGGTTCAGTTGAGAGCAATATGGAGCTGGCATTAGGTCAAAGACGCAGGTATGCAAATGTGATTAATAAGACACAATGGTAACGCCCTTCAATGTGATTTTAACGAGCCCATAGAAGGTAAGCTCGATAGTTTTTCATATTTAGAGAGTCTGAAAAAGCGTAAAAGGAGACTCCCCTGGGGTACCTTTTTCAAAGGTAGTCTAGTCGGTTCCAAAAAGGGGTAAATTAGCACCAAAAAGACGTCTATTCAAAACCATTTTAACGAGTGTGATAAAGACAAGATCACTCAACATTTTTTTCATATTTAAGGATTTTGAAAAAATTTAACTATGGACTCCATCAAGAATGTTCTTCTGGACCATTTTAACGAGTGTAAAGGAATAAGGTCACTCGACGATCTTTTCAATTTTAGGGAGTCTGAAAAGAGATTAAATATGGACTCCATGGGGAACTTTCTTCTAGACCATTTTAACAAGTGTGAAGGAATAAGGTCACTCGAAGATCTTTTCAATTTTAGGGAGTCTGAAAAGAGCTTAACTATGGACTCCGTGGGGGTTCCTTTTTCGTAAATTTAGTCCCTCAAGCCTGAAAAAGGGTTAAAATCATACCTGAGAATACTCTTCTAGGGAACCGAAGCTCCTAGAGTATACCTTTGTTCATACAGTTGACCATCCGGATTGAAAAAGGCATAAAATACTGTTGGATAGACATGCCTTCAAATTTCGGTTTAGCGAGCGTGAAGGTCAACAAGGTCGCTCGACAATCTTTTCATTTTTAGAGGGTCTGAAAAGGGATTAAAAGAAGACCCATTGTGTTTTGTGGGAGTCCCGAGGGTGAGGTCAAGAGTGATAATGCATCATGCAAATGAGGCTTAAACTCGTAATCAGGATAAAAATAAAAAGTACTCTCGAGCCTATAGTCATTAATGATGGCATGGACACCAAAATGCAACCAAGATCTATCTAGGGCGTCCATGAAGGGTTAGGCTCTACCACTAAAATACGACACTTCTAAAGCATCAATGATGGTTATGTGTCACAATTCGGTGGGATTGATCCTATGCAAATAAAAAAATTCAACGAGGAGCAACAATTGGAGGTGGAATCCTATCTTACATGCACAAAGTTGAAAAAATGACTTTTTACCAAAAGACCTTGAAAATGACCCAAATCTCCAAAAAAATTTCCAATACCCAAAGTACCATTTATTGCAACATCCCATAAGAAACTCTTGAATCATTTTTCAGGTTAGAAGAACGACAAAAAAGGTCCAAAATATGACAAAACGTGGCCAAAAAGTCTATAAATAGAAGCGGGCAACTCATTATAACTATTACTAATTGAGAAATTGACTAAAAGCCAAAAATACCCCTTTCTGAAAAGAATTGATTATGGGAACTTTAGTGGACAAAAAGAGCTTCTGCTTGGACCAAGTAAGTACATATTAGCCCCTCTTGCATTTCAATTTTTAAATTATTCATTTATTTTAGGTTTTTGAGGGGGTACAAACCTTTAAAAAGGTCGGCCCTATGTATACGCGATTTGTCCTATGACAGCCTGCATGTGCACGCGTGTAGAGGAAAGACTGCATGCATGCACATGCGACTATGTGTATTATAGACCACATATACCCTCTAATATGTGGAAAAAAAATTAAAAAAATGCAAGAGATAAACTCTCCTAAATTTGTAAATTGTAGGATGTATGTTCATTGGAGAGAGAGAGAGCATGAGGACATTGATTTTCTGGTCGGTGAGGACCCTGCTACTACTGTTGTATTGGCTCAATGAGGTCTATTAAAGTCTTCCAATGTTCATTCATGTGGGCATAACCCAGGCTACTGAATTCCTTGGTTGATTATTGGCATCCTGACGTAGAGGCCTTCATGCTTGAGGGACAGTCGTTGAAGCCAATGATTGAGAATATTTACTTCCTGACTGGCCTCTCTAGGAGAGGGGAACTAGTCATTTTTTTCACTTTTCCCTCTGGGCCTCTCAACATAGTGGATTTTATTGGACTCCAGTGTGAAGATGGTACAGAAAAAATGGGCACATAGGTGTCGATAAACAAGATCTCAGACCTATCACTAAAAGTGATAGTTTTGCTTATTGGGTGGATCACTGGATCCACAGCTCTACATAAAGATTCTGTTAAGGTCCTAACCTGCACATAGGTAGATCAATGTATTCGGATGTAATAAATGTCAATATTAATAA
>JZKD02S0806618.1:0-14525 GCA_000966675.3 Picea glauca | reverse complement strand
TTAGTATATATAGTGTCATTTAGGGTATATATAGCTTAATTAGTGATAAGTGTAGTAATAGGTTTCTATAATTAGAATTTTATAGTGGGTAATATAAGGTTAGTTAGACCTCTAGACCTATGAACTGACTCAAAGGTAAACCACAAACAAGTAAGGAAAGGGAGGTGGTGTCAAACCTGATTCGATCTATGAGGTTCCCTAAGTTGGTTGATTAATGTGTGCCAAAATCTACTTACCTCCAGGGCACTGTCTCTGTTCATGTTTTTGGGGTGCTTGATTATCTCTAGAGATTCTCTTAAGCGTCTCTTGTAGTAATGGTCCTCTTTTGCTAGTATCTTGGTATCCTTAAGGCAAACATGGTGTTTGGTCTTAAGTGAGTGTTTTGCTAAGGCTGAAGTGTGAGTGCATTCATTTCTGATGTCTTCTTCATGTTCCTTGATTCTTATCTGAAATGATCATCTGGTTTCCCCAATGTAACATTTCCTGCATGAGCAAGAGACCTTGTAGATGCCTTTTCCTTGTTGCTGGTCTATGGGGTCCTTTACCGACTTCATTCTTTGTCTGATAGTAATTAGGGGTTTGAAGGATGTTTTAATTTCTTTCCTTTTTAACACCTTTGCAATCTTGTATGTGACACCCCTAATGTAGGGAAGAAAGGCCTTTAAGTTGGAGGTTTGATCATTTTGGGCATGAGTCCTTTTATCGTTCCTATCTATTTCCTTTTTGATGTCTCTATCTCTATATCCAATGTTCTTAAAGACCTTAGTTAAGTGGTCTATTTCTTCTTTTAGATGATCTTTGTCAGAGATTCTTGCTGCCCTTGTGGCCATGGTGTTGAGAACCCCCATATTTTGTGAGGGATGATGGTGGGAATCAGCATGAAGGTAGGTGTCTGTGTGAGTTTTCTTTTTGAAGACCTTGTGTCCCAATGTACCATCTTGTTTTCTAGTCATAAGTATGTCTAGGAAGGGTATGTTATTGTTCTCCTCCAGTTCCATGGTGAATTTTATGTTCTCCAAAATACCATTGAGGTGCTCAAAGAATCTACCCAGTTCTTCTTCTCCATGAGGCCACTTGACGTTAGTATCATCAACATACCTTTTCAATCTAGATGGTTTGAGGGGGTATGTTTCAAGGGCATTTTTCTCGAACTTATCCATGTAGAGGTTGGCTACGATTGGGGATAAGGGGGATCCCATGGCTACTCCGCTTGTTTGTTCAAAAAACTCTCCTTGGAAGCTAAAGAAGGTTGATTTTAGACAAACTTCTACTAGTTTAGCTGTTTGAGGGTCTGCAACCTCATTTATAACTTGAATGGCCTCATTTAACGGAATCTTAGTAAAGAGTGAAACCACATCAAAGCTGATGAGCATATCTTTTGATTCAATTTTCTCCTTTTTTATGAGTTCCACGATGATTACAACCAAAACTATGTCCAAACTTTGTCTATCATCAAAGCTGGATCTATGTCGTCTCCCAAGGAAGCTGAGCTTCAATCTTTGTTCCCCGGCAACAACGCCAATTTGTTATCACTCCAGGAGTCCTTCTCAGGTTGTAGGTAGAATAAGCCTGGTAACTTAAAATGTGTTTTGGTTTTCTGTGTAGGTTGGATCAAATGGGACACATAAACTATTGGATCACACTTAAGACACTTAGTAATATAATCAGATGAGACAATGCTTTCAAAAGTGTATAATCAAATGAGTAACTGAGTGGTGGGTGAAGAAATTCTATATCTATCAACCAGATCAGATGTGTGATGGGCTGAATAAATATAGCACATATTACTTATTAAATCAATGTTTATGAGTTGACCAATGAGATGTCATTCATTTGCAACTAGATAAACTTAGACAACAGTAATCAGTCAAGCACAGAAAAAGAGAGGATGATAATCTGACATAAACAGTGAAAGGAACTTGTGATCTGTATTATGTGTAAAAGGTCTCAGTACAATATAAGCATGGTTTAGTCTCCAGACTCGAACCCCTTGGTTCATCAAATATTCTTGGCTTTATAGCCTTTACAAAAGATATCCATATCCTAGAAAACTGGATCAAATTTGCTTGAAAAATGAAAGTCAAAAATTGATACATGAAAATAGGAAAAGATCCTATTTGCTTGGTCAATATCTTATCTCAATGGTCTTCCTGGCCTTCCAAGTCTTCGACAGCTGCAGTAGATCTTCATAGGCTGTGGGATAAGTTGAAATTGCCACCTTTGGAAAAAAGACAGTTTTTTGCCCCAAAAATAGGTAACCAATTCAATCTTTCCACCTTGCTAGGCACCTCCAAAATTAGAACAGAACCTTGATAATGATGCCTTAAATTATTATCTATCATTAGAAACTATCCTCGAGGCAACTGGATCAAAGAAACTCTTATCTGTGCAAAAATAGTGCCTCTCTGCCCTGTCTGCGCTTTTGGTGGCTAGGAGAGGCAAAATTTGATCCAGTTAGCCACCGAAAGCTTCGCTTTCAGTGGCTAAGGATAGTTGAAAATGTCCGTCTAAGCCACCGAAAAGCCTATTTCAAAAAAAGTTCACAAAATTACAAAAATGCATTATCTCTTGGCTTCTAAAACTTTAGGACTGTTCTTCTAAGGCTACAACAGCCTGAACAATGTCTGGTTCTTCATCATTCTTGGCAAATGCCTCTGGTACATCAGAAAAACTAGTTCCTCTGCTAGGGTTTCCAGGTTAAGGTTTGCTTGAGGCTAAGGTTTTGAAGGCATTATCTGCAATCTCAACAACCTAACCTTTATGTACATCTTGGTGTTTTCTTTCATCAACATTTAGTTCCTTTCACTATTTATGTCAGATTATCATCTTCTCTCTTTTTCTGTGCTTGACTGATTACTGTTGTCTAAGTTTATCGAGTTGCAAATGATTGTCATCTCATTGGTCAACTCATAAACACCGATTTAATAAGTAATCCGTGCTATATTTATTCAACCCATCACACATCTGATCGGGTTGATAGATATAGACTTTCTTCACCCACCACTCAGTTACTCATCTGATTATACACTTTTGAAAGCATTGTCTCATTTGATTATATTACTAAGTGTCTTAAGTGTGAGCCAATAGTTTATGTGTCCCATTTGATCCAACCTACACAGAAAACCAAAACATATTTTAAGTTACCAGGCTTCTTCTACCTACAACTTGAGAAGACCCCTAGAGTGATAACATGAGTAAAGAAGAATGTGGACTAATCAGAATGTCCATCTCTTCTAATTTAAGGTTCCACCTTAAATAAATTGATGACCCCGAAGAAGCTTGGGAAAAGATTGAATCTGTTTTTGGTAAACTCAACATTATTCGAGCACAACGGTTAGAAAATCAAGTACTGGCCTTAAGTCCAAGTGATTTTTCTTGCCTTGGAGACTATCTATCTAAGCTTAAAACACTCAAAATTTTATGTGAAGAATGTGAGATAAAAATGGAGGAAGAGCGTTGCATCTATCTTATTCTTTCTAATCTAGGTAGTGCATATTCTGTGTTTGTATCTACCTTTTATGCCATGAGAGAGGCTCTAGGAAAAGCTTATGAAAAACCCACTATTGAGTCATTTTGTGCTGATTTGATTAGAGAGGAAGATAAGCATGTACAACTTGGAGTGATCGGCACTGCAGGTACCTCCAACAAAGCCTTAGTTTCCCAACAGAAAGATACCAAGTATCCCAGGAAGCAACATCCTCGCTACAACAAAAAGAAACATAAGGGTCCCAAACCCACTCAAACAACTTCAGCTCTTAATGGTGACAAATGAGCAAAATATAAAAATAAGAAGACTGAGAGACATTGCAACTTTTGTGATAAAGATGGTCATGATGAGTCCAAATGTTTCAATAATATGGCAGTTTTAGAAGCAGTGATTGAGAAGCACAACATCAGTATTGATTCTACTTCTTCTTCTTCTGGACATGCACTTTCTGCTTCTAGTTTCTCCTTCAATACAACTTCTACTTCTTCTTTTGATGAGTGGCTTATTGATTCTGGAACATCTTGTCATATGGCCAAGGATAAAGACATATTTTATACTCTAAATGAATGTAACACCAAGAAAATATTTGTTGGTGATGATAGATCTCTTAGTGTTGTAGGATCTGGAACAGTTCAAGTAGATAACGGTCACTTCAATGATGTATTATGTGTTCCAAGTCTTTCTTGTAACCTTCTACCAGTATATCAAATCACTCATTCAGGTGAAGGTAAAACCATAGAGTTTTCGCCTCACCAAGTTGTAATCAAGGATCTAAAAGATCTTAAGTATGTTCTTGCAACTGGAATTGCTGATGATATTACCAGTTTGTACAAGTTTAAAAACTTTGGGTCATCATCGTTTTCATCAGTTTTTTTTGCTCATAGCGATGACTTGAGAAAACTTTGGCATGAGCGGTTTGGTCATCTAAACTATCTCTCATTGCAAAAACTATGTAATCAACAAATGGTGATCAGTCTTCCTCATGTTTCATGCAGAGATGGTGTTTGTGCCAGTTGTGTTCTCGGAAAACATCATCGAGACAATTTTGACAAACGTGCCTCTTGGCATGCCTCGGGCCCTTTGTAGCTTGTTCACAGTGATTTGTGTGGTTCACTTTCTACTCCTTTTTTTGGGTGCAAGTATTTCTTAAATTTCATTGATGACTTTTCCAGACGTACTTGGGTTTACTTCTTAAAACTTAAGAGTGAAGTTTTTGACAAGTTTTTGGCCTACAAGGCCCTTGTAGAAAAGCAATCTGGACATCAAATTCAAAGGTTAAGAATAGATAATGGAGGCGAATATGTGAACAATCATTTTACAAGTTACTACACTACACAAGGCATCCAAATGCAACACACTGTTCCATACACACCACAACAAAATGGTGTTTCTGATAGAAATAACCACACACTAAAAGAAATGGCTATTTGTATGATCCAATCTAAGGGATTAATTCTAAAGTATTGGGCGGAAGCAATCAACTGTGCAAATTACATAGTAAATCACACTCCCACAAAGGTTCTTAAAAATATAACACTGGAAGAATATTGGACTAAAATTAAACCAAATGTAAGTCACTTCTATGTATTTGGTAGCATAGCATGGGCTCACATTCCTGATGAGAAAAGGAAAGCATTACAGCCTAAAAGTGAGAAGTGTATATTTGTTGCTTATTTTGAAAATGTTAAAGGTTATAGAATTTTTCAACCACATTATAATGAAATTATTATTAGAAGAGATGTTAAATTTGATGAAAATCTCTTAGCCTGCGAGCCTAATTCGACGATTGTGCCTTCTTCGGTCTACGAGCCATCTTTGACATTTGTACCTTCTTCTATTCATATTCTGGTTTCTTCTTCAGATGATGACAGTGAGGATGGAAATCCACCTCCGCATGCTCACCTTCCTCTAGATGAGTCCTTTGAACCTGAACCAACACCAGTTCCATCGCTTCCTAGATGGGTCTGTTCAACACGAGAAGAAGTTGGTGGTCTTGTCGGTGATCCTTCAAATCATCATCGAACACGTTCACAGTTCCAGCGAGCCTCTTTTCTTTTGGCTCAACTTTTAGAGACTCATGATCCATAGAAATTTGCAGAATCTTCAAGTCATCCAGATTGGGATACAACAATGAATGAAGAGTATTGTTCTTTAATAGAAAACGATACTTGGGATCTTGTACCTCTTCCAAAAGGAAGAAAACTTTTCGGATTTAAATGGGTCTACAGAACTAAGTATGCATTAGATGGAAGTGTTGAAAGACACAAGGCTCAGTTAGTTGCCAAAGGATTTTCCCAAGTTGAAGGAATTGAATATAATGAAACCTTTTCCCCTGTAGCCAAAATGAATTCCATCTATCCTGTTCTTTCCCTTGCTGCCTCACATAAGTGAGAGTTCCATCAGATGGATGTTAAATCTTCCTTCTTGCATGGAGAATTGCAAGAAGAAATCTACATGGAATAACCTCCTTGCTATGTCCAGAATGACTCTAGCCTTGCTTGTCACCTTAAGAAATCTCTTTATGGTCTTAAGCAAGGTCCCTAAGCTTGGTATGCCAAAATGGACAGCTTTCTTATTGACACTGAATTCTCTAGATGCCATTCCAATCCTATTGTATATACCAAGAAAGTAGGAAGCTATCTCATAATCCTTGTCCTTTATGTTGATGACCTTATCCTTACTGGTAGTGACTCAAAACTTTTAAACCATGTGAAAACCAACCTTAAGAAGAAATTTGAAATGACAGACTTAGTTTTTTTGCACTATTTCCTTGGCCTCCAAGTTTTGCAAACCAATGAAGGAATTTTTCTTTCCCAGTCTAAGTATACTTGTGACCTTCTTCGTCGCTTTTACATGGATGATTGTAAACCATCCCCTTCAACCTTCCAATATGGAGTCAAGCTTACTGCCACCTATACTTCTCCCAATGTTGATGCCACCTTGTACCGTCAGTTAGTTGGTAGCCTCTTATACTTGACTCATACCCGTAACGATATTTCCTTTGTTGTTGGTCTTGTTTCCTGGTATATGCAAACACCCCATGAAATCCATTAGAAAGCAGCTAAAAGCATACTTTGTTATGTCTATGGTACAGTTCAGTTCGGGATACATTACAGTTCAGGGGGGACTCCTTTATTGCCTTGTTTCACTGATTCAAATTGGGCCAACGACCTTGATGATCAGAATTCTACTGCAGGTTATGTTTTCAGCCTTGGTTCAGGACCTATCACTTGGGCTTGTAAGAAACAACATGCTATTGCACTTTCTTCAGCAGAAGCAGAGTACCAAGCAACGGTAAATGCAAGTCAGGAATCCTTGTGGCTTCGACAGATCCTTTCAGAGTTTGGATTTCAACATCAGCATCCGACCAGCCTTTGCTGTGACAATCATAGTGCCATCAAGCTCGCCAAAGACTCAGTTCAACATCAGTGCATCAAGCACATCAAGCTACACATGCACTTCATCAGAAAGATCATTCATGATCAAGTTATTGTAGTTCTCTTTTTCCCTACAGAAGATCAAGTTGTATACATTTTCACAAAGTCTCTTGTAGAAGCGAAGTTTTCCAAACTTTGATCTATGTTAGGAGTTCATGAAGTCATCATTAAGGGGGGCTAGGCTCTAATGCCTCCTTCCTTCTCCTATTGTGTCACTATTGTAAATCCTTCAATCTTATCCCAAGTTGTTCTTACAGGGGGATGTTATGATATTTAGACACTTGGGAGTTAGTTAAGATCTTCTTGGTCTAATGTTTCATTAGGTAAAAGTGTGTTTCTTTAATATGCATTAGTACACATTTGTAGTTAGGAAATCTGATGGTCATGATATTTTCCCAACATAGAGTGATCTGACGATTCATATTCTCCTCGATCTTAACGACCATTGATCCGTGGCTTAACACTCGATTGGTCCATGATCTCTATTTAAATATCGTGGAGGGTCATTTACCGATGATCGATTGTGAGAAATTCACTTGTAAAATCTCTCTGTAATATTTTTCTTTTTGCATTAATAAATTGCTCCAAGTGGTCGCATTGGCTAGGGCCGTGGATGTTTCCCTGTAGGGGTTTTACCACGTGAAAACATCAGTGTGTTGATCTTTGATCTGGTTGTGTGAGTGGTTACTGAAGTTGTTCGTCCTCTGTTGGAATACCTGTGTTGTCGAACAAAAACCATCTAGTTGTTTCATGTAAATTTATTCTTCAATATCCCCATGCAGGAATGATGTATTTACGTCCATATGTTATACTTCAAGATCAAAATCAGCAACAACATACAAAATAAATCTAATAGAAATCAATTTAGCAACAATAATTTTTTTTACCTAAATCAATTCCCTCTACCTAGGAATATCACTTTGCTACTAGGATGGATTTATGCTTATCCTCTTTACCTTATGCATTCAAATTCTTCTTAAATACCCATTTTATACCAATGGGATTTAT
Source organism: Picea glauca (assembly GCA_000966675.3). Taxonomy (NCBI): domain Eukaryota; kingdom Viridiplantae; phylum Streptophyta; class Pinopsida; order Pinales; family Pinaceae; genus Picea; species Picea glauca. The sequence goes on along the minus strand of JZKD02S0806618.1, from coordinate 6,593 downwards.
TCCATCCGACAACTCAACTAGATCCCAAGCCTCATTTTTATCCAAGGAAGACACTTCTTCAAACATGGATTTCTTCTAGAGTTTACCATCTTCTGAATCCACTGCCTTCCCAACAATTATGGGATCATAATCAGTAATAGACAAAGAAAAATTAGAATGAAAATCATGTGGATAATACCTTTCTAGTTGTCTTCTTTTTTGAACCGATCTCCTCAATACTAGAGTATGAGGTTTTTCTTTTTCTTATTCATATTCTTTTGTTGAGTCAGATTCTTCACCCTGTCTCTAATTCTTTTTCTTTTGGTGGAGCCTCCTATTTGGGAACATCGTTAACCTCTCTAAAGACAACATCTCGAGTGTAGACAACCTTCTTAGTTTATTGGTTCCAAAGTTTATATCATTTTACACCATCTTTATAACCAATAAAGATACACTTTTTGTCTTTATTATCCATCTTACTCCTATTTTCCTTTAGAACATGTCCATAAGCATCACAACCAAACACTTTAATATTTTCAAGAGAGGGTTTCTTACCAGTCCATGCCTCATGCATATTTTTGTCCAGCAATGCTGATGAGGGTGATATATTTACTAGGTAACATGTAGTACGCACTACCTCTACGAAGAATTCCTGTCATAACCTGGTACCATTGATCATGTTCCTTTATTTTTCCATCAATGTCCTATTCATCTTTTCTGCAACCTCATTCTGTTGAGATATGTATGGAATAGTCTTCTGCCTTACTATACCACACTTCTTACATAATACCTCAAATTCATTCCTGCGAAACTCTCCACCATTATCTGTCCTCAATGCCTTTATTTTCTTCTCTGTTTGATTCTCCACAAGAGCCTTAAAATCTTGAAATTTACCAAATACCTCATATTTCTTACAAAGGAAATAAATCTGTGTATTCATTGAGAAATCATCAATGAATGAAACATAGTACACAGATTTACCTAGTGATGAAACAAACATAGTTCCAAACACATCATTGTGTACTAACTCTAAGATCCCCTTTGCTCTTGTAGCACCACATTAGAATCTTACCCAATTGTAGTTACCATATATGCAATGTTCACATAAATCAAAATCTAGTGCACAATCAGGCATACCTTCAACCATACCTTTATTGTGTAGTGCTCAAAGGCCCTTCTCTCCAATATGTCCCGGTCTTTTATGCCACAACATTGTCTTTTCTCCAAATACTATACAGGTTTTCTCTTCTTCATCCTTAGGAACAACAAGACTATTACACCCATTATTGATTGTGATTCCTAACAGCTTGTATAGAGTTCCATTCTGTACTTCCTTCATCAACACCATTACTCCTCGAACCATTTTACATGTTTCCTTTTCAAACACAATATGTATACCTGCATCACTCATCTTACTTACATATATCAGGTTTCTAGAAAGCTTTGGAATGTGCAAAACCCCATGGAGGTGCTCTAATCCTTCCATCTTTGAGTTGCAACTTGACCTTTCCACGTCCTATGATTCTGGTTGTCGATTCATCTCCTAGGAAAATTTCAACTCCATTATACATTTCATATTCATAGTACCACTCCTTGTGGGGAGTCATATGAAAATAAACACATGAATAATACAACTATACATCATGATTTTCATGTGTGCTAGAAGAATCCAAGTACACATCCCCTCCTTCCTCTAAGGAGGATTTCCCTTATGTTGAAGAAGCATCATTAGTTCCCTTCCCTCTCTCAACATTTTTTGATCTGCAATCCTTCCTAAAATGCCCACCTTTACCACATTTCCAACATTTCTTTAAGGATTTTCTTGGACATTTAGATATACCTATAGATTTATATCTCCCACTTGAGGAGTTATTTTTATTTCTATCCATGGTACGTCCTCTTACAGATAAGGTACCCATGCTATAGCCATCCATGGTTTTCCTCCTCATTTCTTCCAATAACAAGGATGAAACCACATCATCAAACTTTAATGTGGTTACATTGCTACCAATAGCTACAACTAGACTATCTAATGAATCTCGTAATGGACACAATAAACTAATGCATTTATCTTCATTTGAAATTTTAATATCCACAGACAACAACTGACTTACCACAGTATTGAAGTCATTTATATTCTTTGTAACCAAGTCTCCAGCGTTCATCCTCGGGAGGTAAAACTTCTTTTGTAGGAAAGGTTTTTTTACCGGGGACTTAGACTGATACAAAGTCCCTAACTTATCCCATAACGCCTAGGTTGTATCTTCTCCCAAGTCATTCAGTAACACTAAATCTTAAAGGAACAACCAAATTGTTCCCTTTTCCTTCATATCCAACTTCGTCCAATCTTTCGTTGACATACACAAAGGTAGAGTACTAGGATCCACATTGATACATTGTTCTTTATCTACCAAAAGATCCTCCATCTTCAACTTCTAAATATCAAATCTTTGCCCATTAAATTTCTCAATCTTTTTAATTGAATTGCTTGCCATTTCCTTTCATCGCAAGAATCACCATTGCAAATCGCCCACCAAAAACAGGTTTATCACAGACCCAAGATAACCAAACCCTCAACAACAAAGGCATCCCCTTGAAACCAATAACTTGGATCTGATACCAAATGTAGGTTTTAATCCTTTACAATATAGAAATGCATATGCATATTCTTTATAAATAAAAGAAAATAATAGCAATCACACATAGTACTCAGAAATTTACCCTGGAAACCCTTAACTAGGAAAACCAACAAATTTTTAGACTCGTGTAGGGAAAATTAATTGTTACTTTGATATACCCTATTTACTTGTCAATCTGGTTCATAAACTTATGAGCTATAAACACAATATGTGTAGGAAAAAAAGTTGAAGACTAAGGCTAAGTCTAAGTCCGATCGATGGTCTCAAAGGAAAATCACTCCACACCAAACTCAATCAACTCATCAAACATGTAGAGAAGACAAAATAAAAATACTAAATCAAATTTCAATCTCTAACAACGAGCTCTTTGTTTTAGTCCCCCTAAAAATTCAATAAGCAATCTTTCACTACAACGGGATAGTGTTCATGCTAGGAAATGAGGTTGGATACAGTTACAAGAAAGTTCACCTAATGATAAAAATGAGATCTACTCTAAGACATCAACAAAGTGTCACTTAGGATGGCGTCTCGAATCAATTTGCTACAGGTTACTCAAAACCTGAGATGAATGCCACATACCTAAAGGAGAATTTACCAGTTGCATGGTAACAACACAAACAACAAATCCATGTGTAATGTGATATGTGAGATAGAACAATCTTGTGTAATGGATCAACACTTTCATGTTCAGAGAGGTGACTCCTGCGCAATTGTGATTTAAATAAGTCTTGTTACCAGATTCTACCATATTCTCTCATTCACAATGCATCGAAAACAATAAATTGAAATTTTAGATCTAATCCCACAGGTAGGTACTAAAATGTAATCTTTTGTATTAAATGTTCATAGAATCCCACATCAGTGATGGACTATTTCTTAAGAATTTTGTTTACCAGTGTATTCATAAAAATAAAGAAAGCAAAATTTTCTTCACTACACATACAATCAGAAAAGTAGTAGCAAGCAGTGATCAAACTAACTTTTCGATTGTAAAAGGATTCCAATGAGACATAAAATAGTTATGCAAACCAAACCAACCAACCACTGGTGGATCTATCTCAGGGTTAAAACTATCAACATTTAAATAACAAAATCAATATGTGAAAATGCCTATGTTATCAAACATCTTAGAATGCGATTCTATGTGGAAATACCATAGTGATATGATATATAATAGAGTTATCACTCCACACAAATTAATTAAATTAACACAGGTTAAATATTGCGATATAAATGAAATTTGAAACAAAAAAAACAATCTAGACTAAGAATTGTACACTTAGCTCAACATCCTGAGGAGAGGTGGGCACTTTCTTATCCTGGTCATGAGTGAAAGGAACTCAAGAGATCATGAACTTATATGTACCATTAACTAAATCCAAGCTTGTATTAAAATAGAGTAACAATGAAAGTTAAAATACTTGCATCATATGGAAGTAAAACACAGAGTTTAATGGTGCTTGAACAACAAATATGTATTGATCTCGCAATTACAACAACAATATCTTGTCTCAAAATTACAACTGTGTGAATTTATCTCTGGCTCCCTTGATCTACAAAGTATGATAGATTATATAACAAGATTCTGAAACTTTGGAAGATAACATCGACCTCCCTTGTTCTCGTGGAACCATGGGAAAAATAGTTACATAGATTTTGAGATCAAACCGACCTTGATTTGTTTAACTATCAATAAAAACTTAGGAAAAATAATCAAATTGATACTTGAAGCATTTTTCTATTCATATGGTGTTTATGCATATGACTAGCAACCAAATATCTCGTGAATATTGATCTCAATCTCGTTATGCACTAGAATGCTTGCTCGATGGTTGACTTGAAGATCCATGTCAAAAAGGAGAGGAATGGGCACAAAATTACAGGTCGACATCTATGTTGGCATTCATACCTCCAATACCCAAGCAACCAAATCTAATCGGAGCACGCGCATGTATGTGAAGCTTGGAATTCAAGTATTGGAACATATATACTGGTGCGAGAATATCTGTAATGGTACAAGAATGAGTCTAACATTCATCATTAGCAACATACCCTATAAAACCTTGTCAATCTATATATAACTTAGGAATAATAGTAAAATAACATATTTTACCTCATAATACTTGTCAAGGACTCTTAGGCTTAAACTGATGGAAATGGGTGGCAATAGGCTAGACTTAAATGCAAAAACAGAGTATAGGTGGAAATAATAAGTGTCTAGTGGGTGACAAAATAGAGGTTCTACATCTCCTGCACACCATTCCATTTGCATGTACTCATGCAAAGACATCAAAAAACTGATCAAAATTGGAATTTTCCCTCTCCAACTACCGAGAGAGAGCCCTACTGCATTGATTAGTATGCTAAGTTTTGTGTCTGTCCTACCCAACCCGTCACTTCTTCTCCTTTGAACTGGTTGCTCTGGTTTAAGCATTTTGTGCATCCTTTTGTTGATATTCCTGGTCTCCTACTGGAGCTTCTCAATTTCCTCTTGAAACTTCCTACTTTGCATCTTCAACGACTTGTTCTCTATCTCTATGCACATGTTCAAGGCAGATAACTCTGTCACTTCCTATTTCAACTTCTTAATATTTTGACTCTTCTTTTTAAGTTTCATCTCTAATGTCATTTTAATAGTAGAATCTGCTAATGGAGTATTTTATTCTTCGTATTCATCAAACCCTCTCTTAGAAGGTCTAGGGAGAACTATACTTGGGGTCCTTGGAGTTCCAGGCTTATGCTTCTTTGAAGATTGGTGAACATCCTCAAATACCCTGTCAATATCCTTTACTCCCTCTAAAGAAAAAGAAAATTTATTTTGTCCTTCTAATAATACATTTGGTTCAATAAGATCATTATTTCCCTTATGACTAGGTTTTGGTGATGGTGTACGCAATAGAGCCCGACCCTTAGCTTTTGTTCTCTTAGAAATCTTGAAGATTTTTGCAATGGGATGAGTATCTTCATCATCTAATGAAATTGGTTTTTACTTTGTTGCAAAATGTGGATATATGGAAGTTCGTTTAACCCTCTTTTTCAAGTGCAATTCTTCTCCTTGTAGAACAATTCTTATGTTCCCCTATTTATCCATATTTTGGGTGACTCTACGAACTGAAAGAGGTGTAAATAGTGGCCTAACAATTGAAGCTTCAGTTGAGAGATGAATCTTTCAGCTATAAAAGAGCCAAGGTATTCATCAAAATCAATTTTCTAACTGTGTCTACCTAGATTCTTTCGACCCTCCACTACAATTGCAACGATTTTCTCAACAAGTGAATTTTCCCTCAAAAAATGTTCCCAGGTATCATTTTTCTTATGAATCTTTTTTTCTATCAGCAACTGTATCAAACCATGGTGGTATAAACTTACTTAAGGATTTAGACTATTCTTCTTTACTATATTTGACATTTTCCCTAAACTTCTCCAAAGGTAATGAGGGAAATTTAGCAGAGCTTTAGATTCAAAGTGCATTAATATTTGATGTGGTATTGATAGGTGAAATCATACCTCCCTTAACAAGTCAAATACCTCTATAAAACTTCCAATGGTGCCCACCATTCATCCACGATCCATGCTCTTGGTATCCCCTTTGTCCAACTCACGTTCTGATGCTCTGGCTTTAAAAACCAGTTGCAAACCTCTTGCCCAAGCATCAATTTCTTGAACCAGTATTCCCCCATTCTAGGACGACATGTGGTGTTGTCTAAGGTTTATTTTGTTACTTATATATCCATATTTCCAACCCTATGCATTCGACCATCAAATATTTGTGCAAACTAGAGCGCGACTTTGTCATTGAAACCCCGAAACTTCGCGAAAAAGTGATCTATCTTAAAGCGATGGCTTAGAGTCCAGAATTTTTGAGTTAAATGTCCTTGTTTTTGTTATTATCATAAAATGGATGTGAAACTTATGTATTTTTACAGTGTTACTATTAAGACTTTGATTATATATATATATATATATATATATATA
>JZKD02S0806607.1:0-14525 GCA_000966675.3 Picea glauca | reverse complement strand
GATTGTTCATTTTTTCATTGTTTATTTACACTGTAAATATTGGATCATAATTCTACATTGATATAACACTTGCATTATTGGTTAAAAAGGATTAGATTTATCTATTACTGATTCACCCCCCCCTCTTAGTAATCCAACAATCAGAATCAGAGTAGGTTCCTTCAGAAATCAGTTTAACCACTGAAAGGTAGATCATGGAGAGAAACAACATGTATAAAAATGGAATACCACAGTTTGATGGACATAAGTATCCATTTTGGAGCATAAGGATGAAGACATATATATAGGCACAGGGATTTAAAATTTGGCAATCAATTGTAGATGGATACACAGCATCAGCAGTTCCACCGACAAATGACAAAGCAATGAAAATTTCTCAGAATAATTCCAAAGCCACAAATGCACTTCTGAATGGTCTTGGAGAATTGATATTCACCAGAGTTGCACATTGTAAATCTACTAAGGAGATTTGGGACAAACTTCAAAATATTTATGAAGGAGATTCAAAAGTCAAAGCATCAAAGCTTCAAACTTATAGAGGTTATGTTGAACAACTAAAGATGAAGGAAGATGAGAATATTGCATCTTACTTTTTACGAGTCGATGGAACAATAAATGCAATCATTGGATTGGGAGAATAAATCCAAGAATATGTAATTGTTCAAAAGGTACTACGATCTCTTCCTATGATATTTTACCCTAATATATCGACACTAGAATAAAGAGAAGATCTGAAATCAATAAGCATGGACGAACTACATGGAATCTTCACAGCATATGAAATGAGAACTAAACAGGAAAATCTAGATATGAAAGAAGCAACCTTCAAAGCATCCAAAAATTCAAATCAAAAGGAAAAATAACATAGAAGCAACAGTGATGTCTCGGAAGATGATGAAGAAGTGGCCAACTTTGTCAAAATATTGAACAAGGGAACCAACATAAGGTATAGAGGTAAGATTCATTTGATTTGTTTTAATTGTGATGGTATTGTTCATTTCTATAATAGATGTCCTCATAATAAAAAGAGAAATGATGAAGGTTACTCAAATAGAAAACAAACATATAAAGGAAAAAGAAATACAAAGAAAGTTTTCAAGAAAAGCTTATGCACCAATGAAGACATATCATCATCAGATGAAGATGAAGTCAGTGACAGTGAGATAGAAAGACTTCTATTCATGGTAGTAGAATAATTTGATAAATAATACTATGACTAAGAATATGAAGAGGCAGAAGTTGACTACCGAGAAGAATTGTTGTGTGTCATAGAAACTATAAGAAGAGAAAAGAAGAAAAACAAGAAGCTACAAGCAGAACTAGACAAGAAAGAAGACACTCAGGAACTAGAACAAATGATCACAAATTTGAAGGTTCAAATAGAAGAAGATAAAATAATTGAATAAGTACTCAAAGAACAAATATAAGAAAGAGACAAGATCATTGTAAATTTGGAAGCAAAGATTGTCACATTAAGAAAGGATCTTCAAGAGAGAAATATGCAGAACAACTAAAACGTTTTGGATAACATTATCAGTAGTCAAAAGACTCATCATGACAAGTATGGAATTGGATACAATCATATAGAAAAGGGATCAAGCTCCAAAAAAATAGAACAAGAAACACATCCAAAAAGGTATGCAAAAACAATCAAAGGGGATATGAAGGTCTACAAAGAAAATTATAGGGACACTTCTCCACCAAGAAGATTCAGATTTCAGAATCAATGATCGACATAAATAGATAAGCCTCAGGAAGAAGAAGGATTCATAATATTTCCTCCTTTCGGAAGATCTTCAACTCTGAGGTATAAAACTATATTTTTTGGTTTATGTTATGCATGTAATAATTTTGGACATAAAGTTGTGAATTGCAGAGCTAAAAACAAGAACATAAACAAATTTGAAAGTCATACATAAAAGAGTTATCTAAGAAGGCCTAGTGAAACACAGAGAATAAGTTACAACAGGTTTGAATCTTTGAGCATTGAAGTGGAATGCTACAAATGTAACAACTTTGGACACATGGCCAAATATTGCAGAATGATAATACCTTCTAGAGTACCACACCAAAACAACAATAGTCACAGATAAGAACCTCGGAAAAGGACATGGATAAGAAACTAGAATCAATATAGAAATGAAGAATGAACACTTGCTCTACAAGATAAGCATAAGAAACATGGTTGTTATGTTGACAGTGGTTTTTCAAAACACATGACAAGTGATAGAGACAAATTTCTTACAATAATAAATGAAAGAGATGGATCAGTCTCCTTCAGAAATGATGATTCAATTAAAATCATTTGAAAAGGCACAATCGAAATTGGGAACAAGAATACCAATGAAGAAAATGTTCTACTAGTAGAATATATGAAACATAATAATCTAAGTGTGAGTCAAATGTGAGACCAAGGTCATAAAGTTACTTTCAATTCACAAAAGTGAGAGATAAGAAAATAAGGTTTAGGAAAACTGATTGCAACAGTTGCAAGAACTTCAAGCAACATATATGTATTAAGTGAAATTGTAAATGAAAAGTGTTCCCTAGGAAAGGAAGATGAAAGTTGGCTATGGAACAGAAGAATGGGTCACATACATTTTTATAACCTCATCAAAGTGATGAAGGAGCATCTCAAGCGAGCCAACACGAAAGAAAAAGACAGATGAAAAAGCGCTCAACACAAATTTTGAAATATCTGGAATCATTAATGAAACATCAAGTGAAGGCACACTTGTATAATGTAAATGGACCTTGAGAGATTCACTCTCGTCCTTAGTAGATAGAAGGCACTTATGGTAGTTAATGCAAGTAGGTAGAATTGAATGTGTATATTAGACAGTTTAGAGCGCAAGAAGGAAACGAGATATAGACACCCTTAGTGTGTATTGTAACATAATCAGAAGAGAGCATAGAAGAGAAGCAGAGATCTGTGTAACAGACTCCATGTACAGAAGTTTTGAATTAATACAAAGAAATCTGTGATTCAGACTCATGGTGTTCATATATTCTCTATGTATGCATATTTAAATGTTATGCTCATGAATGTTTTACCCTTTCTGTCATGCAATTTCTTTTATTCTATGTATGAATGTTTCTTGTTGAATGTTTGAAATTTGAGAGGAAAGGGAAATGGAATGAGTTTCAATTGTTTCTCTGTCTAAGCAAGAGTTCTTGCAAGGAGTGCAGTTGAATTATCTACAAGGAGTGTGTTGACAAAAGGTTCATAGATTTGTCTCTGAAAGATTAGGAGAGATAGCATCTATTCTCATTTCCACAGAAGTGCAGTTAGGCACAGGAGCCGTGCAAGGAGTACACAGGCCGAGTGAAGTCTCAGGGTTGTGAACCTGAGCCAAGAATTCAGATACTTCTACTGTAGGAGTGTGCAGGGTCGAAGAGTGTTCAACACTTCAAGTGTTTGGAGGTTGCTGCAAGGAGTGCATGCAAGGGTCTTCTTTAAGACTCGAAGTTGTGAGAGAGCTCAGGAAGGATAAAGCCTTTGAAAATATTGAAGGTAGTAAAAGAAGTTGGTGTATTTGAGTGATTAAAAGGCATCGGAATTTTTTTCCACAGGTGGATAAGTCCGGGGAAGAATCCTTGGTTCACTTTTCAGAAATCGTCAGAGGGAAGAAACATACGATCAAGAATTTTCTGTAGAAGATTAGAGAAATCCCATCAGCTGTCTGATCTGACAAGAAGCGAGGAGGTTACGGCTGTTTCCAAAGTTTCAAGCTCATGAGATCATGAGTCATTGGATCCTCACCTAGTTACCCATCATCCATCCGATCGGACAGGAGTTGCATGGGGTTTAAACCCTCTCAAATCGAGCGAAGGTCCGAAAAGGTATCGGGGTATCGAGGTGTTAGAGTTTGGAATATCGGAAGTCCCGTGGACAAGAGATCGAGTAAATGTATAGTGAAAACCCTAAAACAAGTCAGAATCGTCCATCCGTTGGGACACATGGTAGGAATCGAGAGCCATTGACATCTCGGGAGTCTAGAGACCTTTTGAGTCCCTAAACAATGAAAGAATTATAGCCATGGATCTAAGGAAGGACATGTGTCGCGTGATCATCCAAATAGGAGATTCGGGCATCGGGACTCACATAAGTGAGTGGTTTGATTTTTCATTTGAAGAAGTCTGAGGTTTGATCTGAACCATCCATCCATTTGGGACGCGTGTCGAAAATATGAGAAGTCAGGGTACGATGTTTCACGAATCCTGAAGACAGGAAACACTTACATTTCGAAACTGCAAAGTCTGAAATCCCGATGAGGAGGAATGCTCCGTTATGGGGCCTAGCTAACATCATCTCATCATAACGGGAGGTCGAGAATCAAAATTTTGGGAGTCCCGTGGGAAGGATCCCAAGGGCATTTGTTTCCCTAAAATTGTGAATTAATGAGGACCGTCCATCTTTGAGGATGCATGGAAACAATCTCGACTTTTGGGGAAAGTCCCGAAAAGGAAGTCATATCGAGAAACCAAAATTTGAGAGATCGGGAGAATCAAAGACAAATTTATTTCGACATTTGAAACCTCGAAACCCCGAAAGGTGATAGGACTACGGTTGTATAAAGGGAGTTCATATGGACCCGAAAGTCTAGCCCAGGGGACTAGTAGAAGTTGAAGCATCTTGGGATATCAGAGATCGGGGAATCGGGAAGGCAAAGGTTTGCGACATCGGGGATTATGAAACCTCGAAGCTCGAAATTTTATTCCTCTATTGAGAATGGAAGAGAAATCGAGCCTAGAGGCTGTGAGGAGTAGAAAATACCTGTGGGTCGATTTTAATAGAGATTCCATTGGAGAATCGAAAGAGCCACTCTGGTTCGAGGGTAAAATTTGAACGATCCTTAAGACCGGGAGGTCAGCGTAGAGGCCTTTGTCGAGGCAGAGGGTGTGTCTATGTTAGGTTTGGTATCATAGCACATAAAGGTTCTTTGCTTTCTGTAGCAGAGGAAAGGAAAATTCACCATGCCGCCAAGGAGAAAGGATAGGCAAACACCCGATCCACTAGAGGATAGGGAAATGTCGAGAAGAAGAGGTAGGTAGATGACTGATCCAGCCATGGAGAGAGAGATGTGTGATATACGAGCCAGAATCGAAGACATGGAGACAACACAAAGGCACACAGTCAGTGCTGGGGATCTAAGTGATTCCGAAAGTGAAATCAAGGCTGAGTGTGAGGAAGAAGTTGTAGCTGAAGATGCAGCAAATGAACATTTGATCAGATCTATTTCAAGAATGGGTGCAAGAGAAAAGATGGATATTCTAGTTTATGAGGGAAATTTGAATGCAGAGGAGCTTCTAGACTGGATTAGAGCTCTGGACACATACCTTGACTATGAAGATGTCGAAGAGGAAAAGAAGGTCAGGCATGTTGTCACAAGGTTGAAAGGACATGCAGCATTGTGGTGGGATGAACTGCAAGCTGATAGACGCTGCAAGGGAAAGCAGAATATCAAAAGTTGAGATAGAATGATCGAGAAGATGAAGGAAAAATTCATCCCCAGAGATTACCAGATCACTCTATTCAGGAGGATGTAGAACCTGAGACAGAAGTTGATGACAGTGAAAGAATACACTGAAGAATTCTATAAGTTGAACATCAGGGCAGGTCATCGGGAAAGCAATGATGAAAAGGTTGCTAGATACATGAATGGCCTGAGATATGACATCCAGGATGAGATGAGCATGGTAACCATCCGAACGGTGGAAGATGCTTATTAGATGGCTCTAAAAGCTGAAGAGAAGCTGAGCCAAAAGCAGGGTCAAAGAGGTCGAGGCAGAAGTCAAGCCAGGGGAAAATCAGTTGTCCAAGATAAAAATCAGAAACCCAAGGAGGATTGGAAGAAACCTCAGACTCGAAATGAGAGAGGTGGAAGCTCACAGTGAGGGAAATATGCTAAACAGAGAGGACAACATACTGAGTAGAGAGGAGATTATGTTGATAATAATACTTTTCCTCATACTAGAGGTAGAGGAAGAGGAAGAGGTGGAATGATAAAATGCTTCACATGTGGAAAGAGTGGACACAAATCTTATGAATGTCTAGATAAAAAGAAAGAGGGTGGAGAGACTCACATTGCTGAAGCACAGAGACAAGATGTTGAAGAAGAAGATGCTAAAGGTGGAAGATCATCGATGATGCAAAAATTTATTTTGACACCTGATAAGGAAGTGGAGAATTCATCCCAAAGAAACAAACTTTTTCGGACTTCTTGCAAGACCAAGGATAGGGTATGCAAGGTCATTGTGGACAGTGTTAGCATGGATAATCTTGTTTCTACAGAGATGGTAGAAAAGCTGGAGCTGGAGACGATCGATCATCCAAGCCCATACAAAGTCTCGTGGCTACAAAAAGGACATCAGGTAACTGTCACTAAGAAGTCTTTAGTTGAGTTTAAGATAGGAGGATATAATGATAAGATATTATCTGATGTTATTCCAATGGATGTTTGTCATCTATTGCTGGGTAGACTATGGAAATATGACATAAATGTGATTCATGATGGGAGGATGAACACATACACCCTAGAAAAGAATGGGAGAACTCATATGTTGCTTCCAATCAAAGATAAGGAAGTGAAACCTGAAGTAGGTAACACTATACTTCTCATGAGTGGGAAGGAACTTCTTATAGAGGTTAAGAAGAAGGAGGATCCATAGTTCATCGTGGTCAGGAAACTGAGAATTGTTTTGACTAGCACAAGAGTGGACGATTTACCAGAAGAGATTCAGGAACTATTGGAAGAATTCGTTGATATAGTAGTGGACGAATTACCTTGTTCGTTGCTACCGATTAGAAGTGTGAGTCATCACATTGATCTCATACCAAGAGCCAATTTTCCAAATAAAGCCACATACAGACTAATGCCACAAGAGAATGAAGAGGTCAAAAGACAAGTCCAAGATTTGTTGGACAAAGGTTTGGTCAGAGAAAGCTTGAGTCTATGTCTTGTTCCGACAGTACTTAGTCCAAAGAAAGACAGAGGCTGGAGGATGTGTACTAATTCAAGAGCCATTAACAAGATAACCATAAAGTATAGATTTCTATTACCAAGGATGGATGATCTGATGGATTGCTTGAGTGGAGCAAAGTATTTTTCAAAGATTGATTTGAAAAGAGGTTATCATCAAATTCGCATGAGGGAAGTTGATGAATGGAAAATAGCCTTCAAGACTAACGAGGGGTTGTATGAATGGCTTGTTATGCCATTTGGATTAACAAACATGCCAAGTACCTTTATGAGGATGATGAACGAAGTCCTGAGGGAGTTCATCGAAAAATTTGTCATTGTGTATTTAGATGACATATTGGTTTTCAGTGAAACAGTGGCAGAGCATCTGAAGCATTTGGCTACAGTGATGAAGAAATTACAGCAGGAGAAGTTTTTGATAAACATGAAGAAATCCTCATTCATGAAGAAGAGCTCATTTACTTTGGATTTGTTATTTCTGCAGATGAGTTGAGGATGGATCTAGAAAAGGTGGAAGTAATCAAGAATTGGCTATCACCAAAGAATATATTTGAGGTGAGAATTTTTTGCAGATTAGCTAGTTCCTCCCGAAAGTTCATTAGGAATTTCAGTGGAATTAGCGCACCGATGAATTTCAGTGGAATTAGCGCACCGATGATGGACACAGTGAAGAAAAGAAACAAATCTTTTCACTAGACTAAAGAGGATGAGAAGAGTTTTAATCTGTTGAAGAGGAAGATTATGGAACAACCAATTCTGGTGTTACCAGATTTCAAAAAGATATTTCAAGTGAAATGTGATGCAAGTGAATTTGCAATAGGGGCTTTCTTGAGTCAAGAGGACAGGCCGATATCATACTTCAGTGAGAAGCTGAATGAAGTAAAGGTAAAGTACTCCACATATGACAAGGAGTTCTATGCTGTCATCTAGGCATTGAAGAAATGGAGGCATTACTTGATTCCCAAAGAGTTTGTCTTATACAGTGACAATCATGCACTGCATTTTGTGACTCAACAGGAAAATTTGAATTAGAGACATGTTAAATGGGTTGAATATATGCATAATTTCACTTTTGTGATTAAACATATTTCTGGAACATCTAACAAGGTTGCTGATGCTTTGAGTAGGAAGTGTTTGCTATTGTAGGAGTTCAAAGTCAAAACACTGGGTTTTGATGACCTCAGGGACATGTACAGAGATGACCCAGATTTTAAAGAGGTGTATGAAGCAGCTAAGGATCCAACTCTCAGAGACAGAAGCCAATGGATAGAATACATGATCCAGGAAGGATTATTGTTTAAAGGTAATCAACTTTGTATTCCAAAATGCTCCATGAGGGAGAACCTGCTGAGGGAGAAACACAGTGGAGGATTAGCAGGACACTTTGGTCACGACAAAACATTCACAAAGCTGAATGAGTCATATTTTTGGCCAGGAATGTGAGCCGACGTCAAAAGATTTATAGATAAATGTAGAATTTGTCAGCATTCGAAAGGAAAGAGACAGAATGCAGGATTTTATCAACCATTGCCCATACCTGAGAGGCCGTGGGATGCAGTCAGCATGGATTTCATATTGGGGTTGCCAAAAACACAAAGAGGTTTTGACTCAATCTTTGTGGTGGTGGATAGATTTTCCAAAATGGCACACTTCATTCCATGTCAGAAAACTAGTGACACAACTCACATTGCGAATCTTTTTTTCAAAGAAGTCATTCGACTTCACAGCTTACCAAAGAGCATAGTTTCGAATTGAGACACTAAGTTTGTGGGACACTTCTGGAGAACCTTATGGAAGAAGCTAGGAACTAACTTTTCATTTATTTCATCTTATCATCCTCAGACGGATGGACAAACAGAAGTGGCAAACAAGAGTTTAGGAGACTTGCTGAGGAGCCTGGTGACATAACACCATAGCCAATGGGACAACATATTACCACAGGAAGAGTTTGTTTATAACGAATCAGTTAATAGGATCACAGGGTAGAGTCCATTTTAGGTTGTCTATGGCATGTAGCCGAGGGGAATTTCTGAATTGAGAGATTCAGAAAAGAATGCGACTAGGAGTGCTAGTGCAAAAGATTTTGCAGAAGCGATGAAGGAACTTCACATCCAGGTGAAGGAGTGTTTACAGAATTCAAGCCAGGAGTATAAGAGAAGAGAAGATTAACACAAGAGACAACTTCAGTTTGAGGTTGGTGATTTGATTCTGGCACATTTGAGGAAGCAAAGGTTCCTGAGAGGGACATATAATAAACTGAAGATGAAGAAAATTGGACCATGTAGGGTCTTGAAGAATTTTGGGGCGAATTCTTATGAGATTGAATTACCCGATGGGATCGAAATTTCTCTGATATTCAATGTCTCAGATTTGTACCCATATAAAGCTGAGGAAGCAGGAGCAGGAGATGAGCAACTAGTGATCTAGTGGACAAAGCAGATGCCAGTTGCAGAAAAGCCGCAGATGGAGCACATACTAGATAAAAGAGTGGGAAAGAAGACCAGACGAAGGGAATACTTTGAATACTTGGTCAAATGGAAGGGACATCCAGTTGAAGATGCCAGCTGGGAGAACGAAGAAGAGATCCAGAAGCATGGACAGACTGTGCGTGAGCTCATGGACAAGAGCCCATGAAAATTTTAAAGCCAAAGAGTATGATGCAGGAGCATCTCAAGTGAGCCAACGCGGAAGAAAAATATAGTTGGAAAAGCACCCAACACAAATTTTGAAATATCTTGAACCACTAATGAAACATCAAGTGAAGGCGCACTTGTATAATGTAAATGGACCTTGAGCGATTCACTCTCATCCTTAGTAGATAGAAGGCACTTATGGTAGTTAATGCAAGTAGGTAGAATTGGATGTATAGATTAGACAGTTTAGAGCACAAGAGGGAAATGGGATATAGACACCCTTAGTGTGTATTGTAACATAATCAGAAGAGAGCATAGAAGAGAAGCAAAGAGTTGTGTAGCAGACTCCATGTACAAAAATTTTGAATTAATACAAAGAAAGTTGTGATTCAGACTCATGGTGTTCATATATTCTCTATGTATGCATCATTAAATGTTATGTTGATGAATGTTTAACCCTTTCTGTCATGCAATTGCTTATACTTAACATATAAATTCTGAATGCAATTGTAAGGATTCACCATTAGTTCTATGTGTTTACCTTAGATTACAGATTCCATTTCTCGCTAATAATTTCAGGGTTAGGTCAATATCATCTTGCAAGATTTTAACTCATGCTTCGTTGACTAATTTGAATATTATCTTGAATGGTATTTTACCTTTTCATTTCATGTTTCTTGATGTAATATACAATAATTATAATTCATTAGTTTGAAGAGTTAATCATCTCTTGGAATACATGAACACTTAGTTTTCAAGTGAAAGATTGCAACACATGCCATTAATGAAACATAAAATAATGAATTGATCATTGTCCATAGGTTTGATTTCTAGTTTTAATTACTTTGATTCCCTCATACACTAAAATATTAAGTATTCATTGATTAAACGATATCTCAGAAGAAAACATACATATTCATAGATCAAACATATGGACATAGTATGCTATGACATTTTTCATCTTGATATAGATCTATGAATGCAAGATTAAGGTGTTTGATATTTACATTTGCTTTTCTTGAATTAGTTTATGTGTGGTTTGATTTCATTTTTTCTTTATGATTTTTTTTCTCTTTATATTTCCTTGATTTAGTTTCCCACAACTTTTCCATTCACTACAAGAACTCATTGAAGGACTGAAACTTTAGTAAGCTACTCATGAAAGATTGCATGAACATCCATGCATGAAAGATTTTGATCCATAGCCTTTATAACAATACATTGTTTCTATATCCTAGTGATAGGTCATATGGTTATTTTTCATTTGATTTCATTCATTATGTTCCTAAGTGTGTTTTGTCGACATTATTTGTTAGCATAGGATAGAATAGACTATGATCTTCCATTTCCTGTGCTTGAATATCAAATTCTACGAACTCTCGGATTGATGATTCAATGTCAAGGACTTATGCATATAAATAAACCAACATTTTTGGTGTCATTTTTAGGGATGTACTAAATGGATTAGAGAACTTATAATTTTTTGTTTTTACACATAATTTCATTTCACCAACATTTAATACTTAGAGGAGAAATTGTAAGAGACAAAGGCTCCCTCACTTTAGGATTTCTAAAATGGTTTTATACCACCAAAATCACTTTAGTGGGTTTCTCCGATCCCTCGTCATGTTGGTTCAATGTGTCTTATTTTATTTTGGTGCATGGAAAGTAAATAGATAACTTGTGTGAACAGATAACTTGGTGAAATCAGGGTCTCATTATCATGCGTATTTCAAATACATGATAGATTCTCAAATTTCTTAAGTTTTCTTTGAGTAGTGTGCTTTAATTTCTATTGATTTAATTTATTTCCCTATTTTTAAGGTGTTGTAAGAGCCCCATGCACTAATACATGTTGTGAAATAGGGGTAATGAACCAACGAAAAAAATTCAAGAATGTTAAAGAATGTGAAGAAGGATGTTCCTCCAAGAAATCTCTCAAATCCTAGTAGAAGTTGTAAACATCTATGTGTTTTAGGAGGATCAAATATTGACAACATTAAAGAGCATATCTACATCCTAGGAAGTGATTGAAGAGAAACAATTCCATGAGAAATGTAAAAAATAAGACCTAGGAGAGATCAAATAGTTATGGAAAACGTTTGATGGAGAGAAGAAATTAGAACTTGAGATAAATGAATTTCTAGCATGTTTATCATCAGATGTCCAATGCATTCAAGAGAGAAATCAATGAGGATATATGTATGGAGTGACAAAGGAAGGCATTTAGATAGTTTTTAGTGAACAAGAGAAACAAGAAGACAAATTTTCCATCAAAACTTGGTTCTAAACAATCGTGAGGCAAAAATACCACTCCATCCTTAAACATCTCTTGGCACCATATCAATCAATGCACTAGGTCCCTCATGTTATCGTATTTATCAAAGAATATTTTTCAAACTTGAATATGAGTACAGTTGTAATCCTGTTACACACATGGCTACACTGAAAATACTCTTATACTTGAGGAATTTTTTTTTTCAAGTAGATTAAGACAACGTAATAAAAAAATAAATATAATAGTAAAGAAAACAATAAGTTGAGTTGTCAAAACCAATTTAGTGGTGCAATTAGACATGAGTTTTTCTTGAAAACTAGGCAACTTGCAGGAAATACTCACAATAAAATTATGAAATTAATTCTTGGTTCTACCTTGTATTCTTCAAATTATTATATTTGTTCTCATGTTAGATGATGGGGGACTTATTAAGGCCCTCCTTAGAAAAAAAATTATCCCATCAATATCAACACATTATGTGGGACCAAGGTTAGAGATTTTGTTAGTACCTTGGGACTTTCATACATCAATGTAAATCCTCCTCCCTGTAAAAAATGGGAATTCATCAAGGTTTCTTGATTGATATATCTTGCAGGGGAATCGAATTCAACACATTAATTCATACCTAGAAAGATTTACTAGGGCACCTTAACACTCATTTACATTATTGGTGAGTTTTCTTGCATTGTTTAATGACATCCAATAATGGTCAGTAATCCAACGAATTCTATCTATGTTTGAGTTCATTAAAATTTATTCACATAGATAGAATTGTGCTAAGATGTGGGTTTATGGTGAAGACTATATGGTTCATTATTATAATAGTGGTTTGTAGTTTCCATCAATGTGCAAATAAAAATGGGATGTCAGACTTGTTGCAATATATTTCCCTATGGAAAAATCAGTCTCTAGCTTCAGTCTCAAATTTTTGGTTACTATTTGTAACCTTTATTTTACCAATAAGTTCATAATTATCAATAATTTCCATAATTTGTAGGTTTTCAAGCATATCAAGAATTAGACTACTCAAAATCCAAGTGTTCCAGAAGCCCACTATAATTTCAAACAAATTTCACATAGATTTTATTAGTCCTCAAGGTTTCAAACATTCACATCATATATCTCTTCAATAAGTAGCCTTTAGAACATTGGGACATGGCCATTTTCACAGTGATATCCAAAGATCCATTATTCCTGCACATAGTTCAGAGCTAAATCATAGCTGTAAGTATGAATGAATGAGAGAATTTGAGGTAAGAATTTTTTTTTGGAATATTTCTAATTTTTTAAGGATAAAGGAAACATATTAATAAACACAACTACTCTTCTTTTTCTTTCATATATTATGTGTTATCCTATACCTATACTTATAACTATTTCCTACCTCATCATCTACCATCATGTATCCTTTTACAATTTTATTTCAAGCCTATTTATCATATTACACCCTTGCATCATTTACCTTATTACCACAAACACATTTCTACCCATTACCCATTACTATTTCATTATTAACCATTAAAACCATGACTCAATACTTTAATCCATTTGGTGCATTCAACGATTTGATGCATTTGATCTATATATCCATATGACTGATTTGATCACCATTGTTAATCATCATTTTGAATCATTGTAAAGGATTCAAAATAAGTTACATAATCCATCGTATTCACATCTATTCAACATTATAATTGTTGTATCCTTCATTTCAAACTAGCCAATTGATAAATGTGGAGTGTGAATATTGGGATTTCATATCTCTATTCACTACATGTGTGATAAAATATGGTGGATGGCAGACATGAGTCTATTTCAAGACCCTTTTCCTATATATTAAATCCTCCAAGATAAAAGGAAACTTTTCCAGCTTCAGTAGGTGTACCTGTGATTGAGTATCCTATCCTTTTTGCAAATAATAATGGAAATGTTGGAAAATAGACATACTATTGAAATAGTTTTGTTGTGCCTTTTGTATTAGGTTTTTAACAACAATATATTTTAGATCCCCATTTTGTTTCCTATTTGAAACCTCATTATTCCCCTATTATTCTCTACAATAGATAAATATAATTAACTTGACATGAAAACATATTGAAGATGAAAGAAATAATAGAATGCACTAGAAGTACACTTTATTATAGGAGGCTCAAGCATTTTCTAAGGTTCCCAATTCAGTGTTGTCTACAATTTCTAGAAAAGGCTCTAGCATGGGCCTTGTACCTCAAGGTACTATGACAAGTTTCCAACAACTTGAACAACCTTATGGAATTCTCTAAAGTGGAACAACTATTGTAGAAAAATATTTTTCTAGTCCTATTCTAGGTATGATGGGGACATTGAATATTAATTAATCAGAGCTTCATTTGCAAAGTGGAAACATTTCAAGGTATAATAATAATTTTTTATATGGAAACAAAGAAAGTTACCACTCTTCTAATTGTCATTGCAACAATAGCTTATTTTTGGGATTCTTTCTTATTAATTCGATTATAATATTTATATCACAACAACTGAATTGAAATATGTAATACTAATGGGTTTTGTCCAAATTTTAAAGGAACCAATGCTACGAAATGTCACAATAATTGTACAAAATTAAGAATAAGGGATTATAGGCCATCTATATTT
>JZKD02S0806595.1:199424-217476 GCA_000966675.3 Picea glauca | reverse complement strand
TGATAATGCTTTTGAGCTCAACATTCCTCCTTTCCTTGGCCTACACCCAGTGTTCAACGTGGATCTCCTTTGACCTTATTTCCCACAATTATTGGACACCTCAGAGATAACAAAACAACTGACACCAACAAAGATCAACCTCGACTGCATACAACAAGCATCTAGTGATTAGATTGTGGGAAAATAGGTCAAGGGCACTTGCCAACAAAGGATCCAACTTTATCGAGTTGTCAAAGCAAGGCATCTCCTACACCAAGTCAAGTGGCTCGCCTGAGCCCAAATTCAACAGAAATTTCCTCATCTAATGGGGGCACTCAATGCAATGGATACCATTGATTCCTAAGGGGGGAGGATTGATCCATATGGATGTTGGTGTCCTCCCACCTATTCCAACTGGCTCATTTTGGCAGTTTTCCAATTTGACGGGTTTTCCCTAGTTTTTGGGTACCTGACTTCCAGGGCTGTTTTGAGGCCCTAAACAACATATTTAGGGCTCACCACATTAAAAAAGCATAGGTTCTCCATAAGAAAAATGTGTATTCCTCTGATATACCTTTCCAATGGGCTATCGTGTGCCTAAAACGGAGATCGTATGCAAAAGTTACGACCCTGGTAAGTTGATGTATTAACTTACCCAAACGGGGTCGACATGAATTTTAGCGCTTCATCTCCTAGGGTTAGGTTTTTGGATGTCTAGGGTTTTTCAAATTCCTGTTTATTGTAAAAAGGCCTTGGGAGCCTCATTGTAATCATCTTCTGGAAAATGAGCACATCCTTCACATCTCTTCTCAGAGATAAGCCGCCACCATTCTAGCAAGCTTGTTTTCGCTGCATTTTAGAGTTTCAACTTATTTCCTTGTTGAATAGAAACCAATTTTACTGTATATCTCTTATTTTGTGTTAAGCATATTTTGATAATAATCTGTATTCATTTCGTTCTGCTCATAAAATTTGTATCATCATCTTTGTTTCCCTTTGTTGAGAGACTAATGCTCACTAAGGAATAAGGTTATCACCTTATTGCACACCCCTCATCCAAACCTTGTGAGTGACCAAATTCACAGTGTACCCTCATGACAATGTGCAACTTCCAAGTAAAAACATCCTTAGATTTTCAACTTAGGCCATATAAATGAGTGCTAGTAGGTAGTAACATGAATGTTGTTCCCTCTTTCCTGATGTTACCCAATACGCTTCTATACAACCCGATTACCCATATGTGGATCGATCAACAAGCATGTTCCATGTGCCTGGACATACTACAATCAATGCATCAAATAATTCCATAATCAAAATCAAAGCATAACATTAATTATATAACATTTTTGGGTATCCTGACTCAATTTGGAGTCCAATATAATGTTAACACAATCTTATGTCAATATCTACTTGCGGTTTCCTGTCACACTAGGAAAACCGTCAGTAGCATATGCAAGTTAATGTATCCAATATTTTCATTTCAATTTATTTAGATCATATAAATCAATATCATCAATTGCAACATATCAATGGAAATTTAATTCATCGATGTTATCATACAAACTTGTAGATAAACCAATTCAGTAATCATCATTTAAAACCCAATTAGATAATTAAAAGTTAAAGTTTCATCATCACAATATTAGTCAATAAATCAAGTCATTTGTAAACAAATTCCTTGAAACAATAATGTCTAGTTTGTCTCAATAGTCAAAGAAAAACGGGGCATTGCATACACATGCTCATGAAACTTCATCTAAAAGTTCTGGAATAAGTATGGAAATTGTTGATGCATCTTAGTTATGTCCTTGTAATACCCTTGTTTCCCCTAGTTCTTAAATAGAAGTATATTAATGCTAGAAGACTATGGACAGATCTATTGTGAAAGATGATGAACCTTTTCTAAATAATGTGATGTAGATATTTTGTTATTAATAAAAAAGGATAATGCTAAATAACTCTTGAAGGGGAATGCCTACACAGGTTATGATGTTGTGAGAGGGATGGTAAGGGGAATTGGTAATGGTGAGATGACCCATGCCAAGCCGGTACTCTGTTGGATATAAATTGCTTAGACCCAGAACAATCTTCTGGCTCAAAAAACTTAATCACTAGTCAGTCTGGTAGTTTGGAAGTCTTCCTCAAGATTCAATGATGAGATGGGAAAAGTACCCATTTGGAAACTTCATGATTTGACCCACAAAATATTGCTGGGAAAGGAAAGAAAAGAAAGGTAAAAATCATGGGCAGAGGGAAAAAGAGGAGGGACACGAATGGTTCTGAGGACCAATCAAGAAGAGAAGAGTGCACGGGGCTCTCTGGTTTTGAGGAGAACTGAGAACTAAGTTGTTCTAGTTATAGGAGCACTTGGATGGTGTTTTCTAATCAAGTTGATCAACATAGTTATAGTGATTGAGTGAGAAATCCCAACAAACTCCCTTGCTTGGTGGATATAAAACTAAACTGCCAAGTTCATGTGGTAAAAGGAGAGTAACCTTTTTCCCTTGTGGTTGCTGAGATTAAGAAGAACCCCTCTCATGGCATCATGATCTAGCTAGGGGGTGGCAAGTTGAGCAATACTCCAAGAGAAACTGTGCCTATGGTTGGGTGGAAAAGGGAACCCCTTTCAGTAGTTTCCAACTAATTACCAAGTTTTAGATAAGTGTGATTTTGAGTTTATATTGTATTGACTGGTTTTATTATAAAATGAGTTTCTTAATCTAGATGATGGCATAATTCGTTTATCTTTTTGAATGGTAAAATTTGTAAATTTGAGGGCCTAGTGGCCTGGGAAATTTGAGGTAGAATTTGAATACCATATTATGTCAGTAGATTTTTGTTTAATTTCGTTTAGCAAAGGAGGACTATTGTTAATGGGTTTTAAATGAAATTAGGGCAAATGGAAAGTTGAACTTCTATCTGAATCTATTTGCACTAAACCTAAAAAGGATTGTCCAAGGACCAACCCCGCAAATACAGAGTTGGGACGAAATATATGGGACTGTTCTGAACTCATCCATCCTTCGAAATCCATTTTCATGTTATAGAATTTGAGTTCTATAAATGGAAGGCGCTTCCCTCAACCCACTTTACCATGTGACTTCAGTCCCAAAAGCCACGGGCCTAACTAACCCCTAGTTAATATTTTGAAGCATAGCCTTCCGGGGCATGGAAAGGTTCCAAGTGACCATTAGCTCAAAACCACGGGATTGTTACATTTCATGTGGGATTACCGACTCGATCCCTTGAGCCAGTAGGAGTTCCATAAGATCGAGTCCCAAGATACCTGCGCTACATGTAAAAGGTGTCGATGATCCTTTAGCCCAAGTTTACAAATACATGACCATCATATGACTAGGACCCTAGAACCATTTGCTACACTCCAAAAGGGGATAATATTTTCATGCTTCGAGACTTCAGAGGTCTGGGGCTTCGAGATGTTTGAACCTCACAACACTCTAATCCTTTCAAAGGAAACTTGCAGACACATTCCCCTAATGGTTTGATCGACAATTGGTGGTTCCTTATCTGTCACCGTGGATTCCACCTTATCGTTAAACCATGACCAACTTCTCAATCACATGTATTTCCTGCACTGTTGATCATGATCACAGATCAATAATATAATCTTCGTCGTCATTCTCTTATGGATCTACGGTTAAAATACCCGAAATATCTACTTGATCAAACGACTGGAGAGATTTCGAGACTTCGCGAGTCATGTGACTCCTAACCTTCCAACCTCTCCAGAGTATTACTGGCCGAAGTGGTCATGAGGTTTGAAGATCATTTGTTGTCGGTTAATACTTCAATTTATTGTATCCTTCCAATGCTCTTGATCGAACAATCGAGAAAGATCCCAAAGGATCTTAGATTAGTGGTCCGTGGAACTTTAAGTTTTCTGCCTTTGAGATTTCAAGAGTTTGAAGTAGAGCATAACCTAGAATATGGCTTGAAGTATGGATATTACTTAACTAACATGATTAAATAAATCTCTTGATTAGCCCTAAGTCATGTTCGTAAGTACGTGCGTGGGACCCACTTCAGAAATTCAGAACTCTGAGAGATTTGGTATGTTGGTGCATAGGCCAAACACCGAAGCACCTAACTTTGAACTTCCCTCGTCAAAGTGTCAAGCTCCGACTGGACGAGCCCGCATACGCCATGGCAACGTGGCAGGTCTGGGTAGGTCCACGTGGCGTTGTGGGATTAGACACGAGTTAGGTGTGGGATCCTCCCCTCTTTCCTTCCTCGTCACGTCTAAACCATGTGTTAGGTGCGAACAAACCTCGTTTGTTATATCCAAGGGTAGAAAGAGATCAACCATAGGTATTTAGAGTGGAAGTAACCCTCCAGAATTTGGATCTCTAGGAAGTTTTAGACAAGTGCGAGAATGTCGAAGGGACGAATTCCCGATATCCATGAAGACCGAGAGATATTCCCTGCAGCTAGTCTCCACGTCAACGCTAAGGGGTGACGACCCAGGTCACGACTGTGCAATGTCAGACAACATGAGAGAGGTGAAGATACATGGATGCCATGTGGTGAAGGGGATGGCTATTGGCCAATGACGCCTCAAAAAATTTTAAGGCCATAAATTTCAAACCAGAGCTCGATTTTGGACAAGTTTATAGTCATTGGAAAGCTATCGGTGATCACATGATGATGGTGTCCTCATTCAAAGAATTAAGGGAGTTGTAGGAAAGTGAAAAATTATGCCCCATTCCTTTTACAGAGTACTTAGGGGGTTGGGTGTGTGACAGAGTGGTATCAGAGTAGGTTACAACACTTAGCCTAGTTGGGCTCATGAAAGAGTCGAATAAACTTTCATTAGAAAAATTTAAGGGGGAGGGCACCCTACCCTACCCTATCTAGTAGATCATGATTCAAACACTAGGCCTGGATGGGCCAGAAATCAATCACATGACCGATATAAAAAAATAAGTACAAGCCCATTAGAAAATTTCCTCTACGTTGGAAAAGTTTATCTATTATCTACACCATCTCCTTGATTTAGGTCTCTTTTTCAAATTTCTTACAACATAAAAGTCACATGATGATGTGCAACATAAGGAGCATATTGTTGCTTTGGTAGAATGATAGCTACTCCTATGGGAGTGGGATTATGTCGGTAGGCACCAATAACAAGACTTGGATGAAATTGAAACTTGTTATAGGGATGCTTGAGTCTAGGGGGAGTATGGACCGAATAGGTGTCAAGGTTGCTTACAAATGTGGGCTTCTAAAGCCTCTGTTAATTACAATTGTTTCTTAAATAAGATATTAGGCCTTGTGAGTATAATTCTGTTGGACACACCTACCACACTTAGAGGGGTGGGGAGGTGAATGAGTGTGGGGCTCTTTTTCCCAAAACTTCCCTCTTCCTATAAAACTCCTTAGTTAACATTCAACATTTATTCATTACCCATTGTTGTCATTTATAACCAATTAGATGTGAACATATATCATCAACACATATCATCAATAAGTCATCACCACAAGCAACACAAAGAACATGAGATGTATGTACAATTTTTATTTTTATTATGGACAAGAATCTGGGGGGTTTATCAGCAACAACTAAATAAAGTACAACTCTACAAGAGCACCAGGTCTATAATGAAAGACTCATCTTACACCCTCAACACCAACTAAGATGAGGCAACAATCCTCAACAAATATCAATATGTTAACAGGTACGCGACCTGTCGGTAGTGCAGCCAGGGTGTACATGTGCCCTGGCTCACTACAGCCCATGTATTCACGTGGTCAATGTATACAACAACCTGTGTATACCTTCTGAGTTGTTAGAGTTTGTCCTTCAAGATCAACTCATATTCTTTGCAATCAATATATCATTCTCTTCTGTCTCTAACTATCCAATCTTCCCACTATCCAGTCACAACACATCCAAGCTCTCCAATAGCTTGTTCATGCTCCACAACAAATCAATATGAATGCTATCTCAGTCATGTATAAACAACTAGTATACCACAATAATCATGTCACCATTGAATCAAAAGAGTGTTTCTCACTCCATCAACCAAATCAAACAAATTGAACCACATCATAGAATCCATACCAAGAATNTCTTTTCATCAAACAAACTATGCATTATCATGTATCAATGACAACTCATTGATCCATCTTCATCTATGCATCATATCAATGATCCATATTTATCAATTGGTTTCCACTTTGACATATATCATTCTCATCAAGAACTATGCATCATATTAATGATCCATCTTTATCAATTGGTTTCTACTTTGACATCTATCATTCTCATCAAGGACAATACATATACATTGTTCATCAATCATCAATCAATCAATTACTTGACATCACTCAAACCATTTGCTTCAATGACACATGATCCAAAAACATCTCAAATAATCAAACCATTGTCATCAATGACAACATGATCCAACAAATTCCCCATGTCTAGAGGCCTTATGGAAATATGTGAGGTCAACTTACTTGACCTGTCATAACTGAAAACCTACTATTGGGATAATCCCTTTTTTGCAAAGTAAAAAGGAGTCCCATGGACTGAGAATAACCCTCATGGAAGAAGTGAAGTGACATGAGCAAGTTCAAAATCTCATGGTTGTGCCAAGGGAGTGTATATCCCTATTAACTTAAGGGTGTGTCTATGCATGAGAATGCAAGAGGTAAGCAAGTGGAATACATCTGCACTATAGACATGGGTAAAAATCTTGGTGCACGAGGATATGCTGAAATGCATATGGAAAAGATTGAGCATGCATATAACATGCATATATACTTATTATAGTCTGTCATTGGATGTAAAATATGGTGGTGATGTCATAGATCATATGGTTAGTGATGATTTTACTATAGCAGCATAAGTAAAATGTTGATGATGTTGATTAAATATTACCTTATGAGGATAAGGTAGAATGGTTAATGAAATGTTGATCTTGAATGTGGTAAAGGAAGTTCTGGGGAATTTCTAGATGACCAATGGGTTAGATTGACATATAGATGTGGATGGTAGCTATATATATATGGATTGGTCTGATCGAGTTGTAGTGAGAGGGAATATGGGAAAGGATTCCCTTGATAAAAATGTCTGTTGACCAAGAATGGTTTGAGGCACAAAGAGAATCTTGATAAGTTGGCTTGTTGCCTTGGGCACTGTTGGAATTGCCCAAATGGTATTTCTGGGTTGTTGAATAATTTTATAGTAGTTTAGGGAAGAGTGTTTTCTTGCTAGTTGTTTTCATATGGAAACAGAAACATAATTATGAATATGCATGCGAGATTTTCCATGTGGATATCATGTGAATCACTGTAAACTCTCAACCGAGAGGGAAACATGGTGTTGAGTAATCCTATGAGACTTTTCATAAGAATGGTTGTAAGATATCTAGGAGGAATGGTATGAAAGTTTAAAATGTCCATGTGTGTGAATGACATGGAAAAAGGTGCAAGCAATGAACTTGCATGCTGAATATTTATCTATGTTTGTATATGCTTGAGTGCATGGAATGAATGTGTTATAAGGTTTCCCGGTATGAAGACCGATATTAAGACCAAATAGATATGAATGAATGATATTAAATGTGAAATTGATGCACATGTATGATGTATGCGTATAAATATACTAAAGGCACGATGTGACTGCCTGAATGAGTGAAATTTAAGGCAAGAATTGCACTTGCCAAGATTGAATGAATACCATCGATGCATGGCTAAATCTATTTTCAAGAGTCATGACTGTTTTTTTTCTGCATAATGAATTGAGGAGGATGTATTTCATTTCCTCAAGAAAATCTAGTACAAATTGATAAAAAAGTAAATGAGCAGGGATGCTCTGTTGTCTTGATAAAATGTGACATTATTATGCTCTTAAAGATTGCATGTAAATTATTGTGAACAATCGTGAACTAATTAATTTTCGATAGATACATAAATGAAACTATAAAGTGTGCTGATGGTGGACACACACACAAACACTCCATGATAAAGCATGTGATCAAAGATGCAAAGTGTGAATGGCAATTGATGAAATAAATGTGCATATGCGAATGCACAATATGAATGCGTAGTAGAAATGCATGTTGACAATTCCATATGAAATAATGGGTAAGAAATTTTTTTCATTGACTCAAGGGCTAGATTAGGGGGACTAGTTACTGGTTGGCAGAGAAGATCTTTGAATTGTTCTAATTGTTGGTACTTTGCTTTAAGTTTGGCAATAGCTCTTTACTTCCAAAATTTGGGAAAAGAGATAATTGTCTTAAAAATTTATGGACCATATACAAATATGTTGGTATTATAGGATAATTTTTTTAGCTAGGATTGGATAAATCAATGATATATTATCATTAGGGAGGGACTTAAACTTTTCTCTTGGTAGTTTGGATATTTGGGGACCAATAGCTCAAGTTGACAATCTCTTTGATTATTTCTTGAGGAAGCTAGATGATGTAGGTTTGTATGATATTGAGTCTGTTAAATTAAAACCTACTTGGAGGAACAAAAGGGTGGGTGAATAGAGGATTGCAAAAATATTGGATAAATTCTCATTGTCAAAACCTTGGCCTGATGATCTTATCAGAATTAGACAATGGACAAGTACTAGAGGGGAACCTGGTCACTTTCCAATCCTTCTTGAATTGGATTCTATTAGGAGAAAACCTTCTAGTCCTTATAAATTTATCCTGGGGTTGTTGATAGAGGAGGATTATGTTAGGATGATAAAATATTAATGGGTTCCTTTTGATGTAACCTTAAGGGAATCAACCACAATCTAATTTGATCTTAATATGAAAAAACTAAAGCATGCATCTATTGCTCAGGCACATGCTAAGAAGATAAAAGATGAAAACTCCCTAATTTATGTGGAGTGTAAATTAGATGAGTTGTATTACAAAGAAGGGATTGGCTATTTTTCTAAGGAAAATAAAATTGAATTAATCCTTTTATAAGAAAAAATAAGAAGGTTGTTGTTGGAAATGGAAGCAATCTATAGACTTAAAAGCATGGCTCTCTAGCTATCAAGTGGGGATGAAAATACAATTTTTTTTCATTTCTTCACCAATCATAAGAAAAACATTGATACTGTTTGGAAGGTTGCAAGAAGTGATGGGTCGATGGCTACCAACTTCGAGGATATTGCACAAACTAGTGTGGATCACTTTGCAAACATCTATAAAGATGAAAGTAGGGCTACTATTGTTGAAGTGATCAAAATGAATTCCTTTTTTCCTAGCTTTGTAAGTGAGGAAGAAAACACATGTTTAATGGAAGAGGTGTCGAAGGAAGAATTTCTCTTTGTGCTTCATAGTTTCCAAAAAGACAAAAGCCCAGGTCCAGATGGGTGGATAATTGAGTTATTTTTAATTTTTTTTTTATATCTTTTGGGAGAGGACCTGATGAGGATGGTTGAGGAATCACGATCCCAAGGGAGGATCCTGGAAGCTTTAATGCCAATTTCTTAGCCCTCATTCTAAACATAAATAATCCATCTTGTTTTGAGGAATATAATCCTATATCTCTATGCAATTGCATTTATAAAATTATTGTAAAGGTCATAGAAACAAGGGTTAAAACATTGCTATCAAATTCCATTTCTAGTGAGCAGTTTGTATTTTTCAAAGGTAGGTAGATTCATGAGGCTAATGGGGTGTCCCAAGAGGGTCTTCATTCCATAATATCCAAGAATATTAGGGAAATGGTATTTAAGGTTGATATATCAAAGGATTATGATCGAGTTAGTTGGATTTATTTGAGATTAATGCTAATTCATTTGGGTTCTTATGTCCCTATTGCGAATTGGGTGATAAATGATGCCAGTACAATTTAATTCTTTTTTTTTATCAATGCCTCAACAACTACCTTCTTTTATCTAAAGCAAGAGTTAAGGTAGGGGTTTCCTCTTTCACCCCCTCTTTTTCTAATAGTCACTGAAGGATTGAGTAAGACATTGTTGGATGCAAGTTTGGGTTCATTCAAAGCGCGGCTAGGGTTCTACCCTAGCCGCCTCTTTGCACCATTATTTCCTACCGATGTTTGCACAGAACTCGGTGATGCAACGCTTAGGCGTGGAGGCAACCATGAATGTGTTGTTGCGTGTGGTTCGAGGGATGTATGTCGCTCCAACAACATTTCTTGTCAACATTTATGAAGCTTCCAGAGCTCCTTTCGTTTGGTTATTGGGGTGGTTAGGGTTTCTTCCTTAGTCGTTTCCTTTTCTGCTCTCACCTAATTCCTCACCCGGATGACGTTCCTCTTCATGTTTGTGTTTTTGGCGGATGAAAGCTGCATTTTTCGTTGGTAGATCCTCCCTAGTGGGTGGTATTGGTTTCTCTTGCACGAAATTTTGGTTCAGTCTATGATGAATCTAGTTTTTTGGGTGGATCTATTTGGCTTCGACTCTCTGTTTTCATCCTGATCCGATTTGGGGTTTCCTTGGTGGCTCTCTCTTGGTGGTTTGATGGCCAGGTGTTGGGTATTTGGACCTGGGATATGATTCTTTTCGTATTGGTTGTTGGGTTTTCTGCTTCTTTTTGGAGGTTGGGCCAGAGCTTTGAGGTCCACTATTGGGCGTGCAATGTTCTCGCACTTTGAGGTCCATCTTCGAGCGTGCAAATTCTGAACTACTTTCTTGTAGATGCAAGGTTTTCCCAGTCTATTTTGACTTGTTTTGTAACTTTTGTTTAGCGGCTTATTAG
Source organism: Picea glauca (assembly GCA_000966675.3). Lineage (NCBI taxonomy): Eukaryota > Viridiplantae > Streptophyta > Pinopsida > Pinales > Pinaceae > Picea > Picea glauca. The sequence goes on along the minus strand of JZKD02S0806595.1, from coordinate 206,794 downwards.
CTAGATGTGGGCCCTCTTGGGCCTCTTTTAAATTCTTCTCTTTTTTAACCATGTCCGGGGAAGTGCTTCAGGCACTAGTTAAATGTAAGTTTGGTTCTTTTTGCGGTTCCCTTAATGGTTACTATATACTTGGTTATTTCCTAATAGTAAGTATATACCTGCGAATGTAATTTTGTACCTCCTTAATGAAATTACAAATTTTTTCTGTGGAAAAAAAAGAAGACATTGTTGCATGCCAAGAGATTTAGTACATTTAAAGGTATAAAAATAAGTAGTTCCTTTTATTTATCCACCTACTATTTGTTGAGGATATCCTAATATTTTGTGATGCGCAAGAAGAGATGTGGTAATTTAGTTAAAGAAGATAATGGGCCTATATTGTACAACCATAGGTATGATGATAAATGTTGGGAAATCCACTATTTCCTTTATGGGGATTTCAGAAGAAGATAGACTTTATTTCTCTCAATTGTTTCCATATACCTAGATTGAGTTGGAGTTGAGTCTAAAGTATTTAGGGTTAATCTTAAAACCAAATGATTATCAAAATAAATACTGGATATGGTTGATTTTAAAGGTGGAAAAGAGAATTGATATTTGGTGTAATTGTTGGTTGTCAAGAGGAGGTAGGCTAGTCCTGGTAAAATTGGTCTTAGAGGAAATCCCTGTGTATTGGATGTTAATGGCTTGGATTCCAATAAGAGTTTTGGAGATGATAAGAATGATTGTTTTCAGATCTATCTGTTCAAGGTGTAGAGAGAAAAGGGGTAATCCATTGTTAAGTTGGAAGATATTGGTTGTGCCAAAATAATTTGCAGGGAGGGGGTTAAAGAATATCTTCCATTTTTCTAAAGCTCTAGTAGCCAAAAGTGTGTGGAGGCTCATTCAAGGTAATGGTTTATGGTTCCAAGTGATTGTGCATAAGTACATCTTTACATATTCAATTGAGGATTGGATTCAAAGTCTAAGGAAGAATATTCATAATGTATCAATAACATAGAAAATAATAGTTTTAGCCTTCCCACTAATTGGAAATTGGCTGGTACAAGATGTTTGGTTTGTGAATAGGGTTAGAGTGAGAGAGGATCCATGGAGTGGTTATGGAGAGGGTTATAGGCTACCAACTCATATGGTACAGGTCTTGAGAGATAGAGGCTTCTTTTATCTAAACTAGGTTGTTGACCAAGAAATGACTACAAAATGGAGACATGTAGATGAGTTTGGTTTTATTAGAGAATATGTTGTGATTTGGAAAGAATGTCTCTGTAAGCTTAGGGAAATTTTTGTTAGTATTGAATATGAGGAGGACATATTGCTTTTTTCAATGAATCCAACATGTGATTACACACCTAGGTTGAGATAAAAGGTTTTAAGTTCATGTGGTGACTTGGGGAATCAAGAGTGGTGGTGGAGGAACATGTGGAAGTTTAAATGTCCTTCAAAGGCTTGTATAGTCATGTGGTTATTTCTTAAATAAAAAGGCTCTAAAATGGAATATTCTTTAGAAAATAAACTCATTATTCTAGGAGGTGCCCCTTATGTAGTGGAAATGAAGAATTAAATCATCACCTTATCCCAACTTGTCCATATACCATACAAGTTCGGAAGGAAGTGTAAAGCATAAATGGGATAATGAATGTCTAGATTTGTGGTTCAATTTAGGAGGGTTTAAAATATTAGTGTGAAAATATGAATGTAAAGAGTTATAGAGCCTTGCATATGATTCTAACTTAGGGAATATGGATTATTGGGAATGCTAGCCTTTTGGGGGACATGTTCATCCCTCCTTTAAAGTGTGATACTCAAGGGATTAATACCCTTTCTAGTTATAAACAAATGAAAGAGGAGAAACCTATTAGTTAGATAGAGGGAGAGCTTATAGACAAATCCAGGGCTTACACTTACTTTGATGGTGATTCTGAAGGGGATCCTTTGATCAATGGACATGGGGGAATAATTTTCTTGAAGGAATCACATTTATTGACATTCAAAGCAAGCTTGGGACATGACTCAAACAACTATGTATAATTGATGGCTCTTAATTTGGTTCTCACTTTAGTTGTAGAAAAAGGAGTTACCAAACTACAAATCTTTGTGGATTCCTTACTAGCGATAAGGGGGTTGGATAATGAATATGAGAGAAGGATTTTTCTTTTGCATGCTAATTTCTTGGATAAAATAAGAGGTATAGATTTTATTTTTGAAAAAAATTCATATCATCACATTTATAGGGAAAGGAAATAGCTAGAAAATGGTATGTTGAAGGTAGGAGTTCAGATGGCTCAAGTTGATTAAATCATCCCTGAAGATGTTGGTGGATAGATTTTTGAATATTTACATCCTCCATTTTATTAACAACCAATATTTAGGGTCATGTATAAATCTAGATGTTCTATTAGTATGAGGGTTTAAATACCTTTTATCTCTAATACTTGGAACTGTGCTTTAGATAAGTGGAATGTATTGAACAACTTCAAAGAACTATGTTGATGTATTTTTTTTATTAGAGGTTCTAGGCTTGAGGTCATTTTCTATATATATGATTGAAATGCTAGTTTAATCTCGATGATGACAACTTGATAAGTTTTTGATGCTATGACATCCTATGTTTTCCTTCATAGGATTTATGAATGATAAAAGGTGTCTGACATATGTAACTTTGTCTTATGTAAAAAAAAATATTGATTTTTTTTCTATGCAAAAAAATCAAAATGTTATTATATCTTTTGAATTAAAATGATTTAATAATTTGATAATATCTAATAATATCTAATATTTAATACTTATCCTTGAGGGCTAGCTTAAGTGGTCATGAGCCAGAGGTGAGATATCTCCCCTAAAGTCGGGGAGGTCATGGGTTCAACTCTCTTGATCCCCTTGAGGTTATGGTCCATAATAAGGGTGTATAATTTACCTTGTTTACCATCCATGAATCATGGATAAGTACTCAGAGGGTTTTCCATGAGGTGCTTTCCTTGGAATATATAATATTTAATACTTCAAATACCTAAATGTGACATTCCTAGATGTGACATCATACATATGGAACAAATGCTTATTTGCATGTATTAACATGGAATATCAGGTATCATTAGTGTTTAGTTTGAGGACAATGTATGCATGGAATTAGCAAGAGATAAAAAAAAATTAGGCCACCATAAATTCATGAAAAAATATTATTCTTTCATTTGGCTACAAGTGACCTACTTAAAAAATGTTTCTTTGGTTCGTATATTTATTTCATACATAAATAGACTAACACAAAAAAATACTCATGAAAAAGTTGTCTTTGGGAAACATAATCCATGGCCTTGTGGTTGCAAGAGAGGTTGACCTAGGTGGATATTAGTGGCCACCCACCTCTTCCACTAAATCAACACAGTTCTCCATCTTGGCAGTTTTGTTATGATATTTTATGATTTTTTGGGTCCTAAACTTTCAAGGTCATTTTGAGACCCTAAACGATGTTTTATGGGAAATTCAAGGGCCCGAGATTCTAATTCACAAACCTAGGCCATACCACAAAATTTTAGTCCTTGGTTAGAGCTCTTTAATGAGCTATTATGCACCTCAAATGGAGATTGTATGCAAAAGTTTCACCCTCGGGAATTTGATGTAGCAACTAACCACCTTGGGGCCCAAAAATACCTTTTGATGCTTTGTCTCGTAGGGTTATGGTTTTGTAACTTTAGGGTTCTTGCTTTATTTTAAAAAGCCATTATTTTGGTCTCTTCTATTAGAGATTTTGTGAATGAGCATAGCCAACATATCTATCTCTTTAGAGATAAGCTACCACCATTCTAGATAGTTTGTGTTCTACAATATTCTGTTATTTTATTCATTAAGAGAAGTAGGGTTTTCACTGTATTAATGTGCTCTCTATTATGTTTCCATGTGAATTTCATTTCATTACCTATATAATTTGCATCAATGGTATTAGAGCAACATGATACTTTTATTTCTCAGTGCATGTCCTCGACGAGGTCGGGGTATAGAGAGTTGGGTCTCGAGTAGCTAGTTTCACTGGGAGATGACCACTCTCACCTACCCAAATGGCTTCCCATGGTGGGGGAAAAGAGAGATGAAAGAGTAGGATATCATTTCAATATTTTTCTTGAGGAATCCCTTGTGTGACATAGGAATGAGATGATGGAAAAATTCACCTAGATCCCTCAATGATTGCTGACAGTGGCCGAGGCACCTTCACCAAGCAACCATTTGAAGGGAAGAGAGATGTATATGCCTTGTAAAAATGGTTAAATCCATTAGAGGGTTACTTCTCTATTCAAAAAAAATTCAACATAAAAAATATCACTTTCATGCTCCTTAAAGCCCTTCCCCATGTCTTTTCTTGGTGGGAAGGTTACCAGGAGAGACAAAATGTGGATGAGTCTACAACATTTGGGACATAACCCACTTAGGTGGATTTTTTTTATCCCCTCAAGGAGGATTTATAACCTATTGGAAACTATTATGATGAGTACATGAGATTGACAACTCTATGATAGGAAAGAGACCAGATTGTGCCATAGTATACCAATATCTTCCATACCTTATGCTCAAAGTTGGGTATCAAAGACTTTGAGCGACACCTAGTTCTTAAGTACCAAAATGGCATACATATGTACATCCAAACATAAACAAATGTATTGAACATATCCTCATTGGGAGTCGCTTATCGATATGCTGTCAAAATCAAGCATAAATTCAAGTAGAGGAATAAGCGAGAGTTTGGATATGCAAATATGCCGCAACAGAAGCATGGTAAAGGTGACCCTAACTCACAGAACAAGGGATAGAGCAAGGATATACAACATCAAGACAACTAGTCCAAGTCATAGGTAAAGAAGGGTAATGGGAAGTCAAAGAAGGACACTAAAAAGTGGTGTGAGTTCCACAAAAGCCACACACAACACTGATGAATGCCGCTCAAAAAAATCATTTTTGGTCAATCTTAAGTAAAAAGAGTCAAAACCTTACTCAAACTCTAATTCATAATAGGATAAGGCAAAGTGGATCATCGATGCAGAAACTAGTGCTAACATCATAAGAACAAATGTCCAACTAGAAGAGTCAAAGGAGCCTGAAGAGGGGGAGCACCTCTTCCATTCAGAGATGTGAGTGAAGAGGACCCCTCTACATTTCATTATTGATAGGGGGAGCCAAAATAACCTGATCTTAGCCGAGGTCATCAAGAGATTGAAGCTATTGACAATGCCACACATCCAACCATACACCAACATTTGGTTGAACCAGGGATGAGACCTTTGCGTCAACCATTAGTGTCGCATATCCCATGTCATCAAGCCCTTCAAATATGAGGTATTGTGTGATGTTTCCCCACTCAAAGTTTGTGATTTACTTTTAGGACAACCCTATATGTGTAAACATCATGATATTTATGAGTCTCGACCCCTTAGTGTCATTGTTACTCTGGGAGGTCATCCCTATAGGGTACCAGAGGTAGTTCTGAGTATTGCAATTTCATTGATATTGAAAATATAATGCCGAAAGGTAATCTCTCAAACTGCAAAGTTTGTCCTCTTCATGGTTCGTCAAAAGGTGGTCACTGTGACCACCACAACTTCAACACATGATCTATTTACATAGTATAATCAAGTGGATAAGGTTATAGAGGAATATAGAGACATATTTACCTCACTTATAGGGGTGCCTCTGCATTGTCAGGTCAAACATCCCATTGAATTGATACATGGTGCTCCCTTACCCAATGGTCCAATATATAAATACTCCCTTTTGGAGAATGATGAAATAAAATATCAAATTCATGAGCTCATTCGAAAGGGCCACATTCAACCGAGATCCTCACCTTGTGGGAGCCCAATTGTGTTGGTGTAGAAGAAGGATGGCACATGGCGAATCTGCATCGATTATAGATACCTGAAAAAAATCACTGTTAAGAACCAATACCCAATCCCCTAGATTGACGATATTCTTAATCAACTTAAGAGTGACAAGTTCTTTAGTAAGATTGATTTGAATTCAAGATACCACTAGGTTCCAATAGAACAAAATGATGCATGGAAGACAACCTTTAAATCTAAACAAGACCTTTTTGAATGGTTAGTCATGCCTTTTGGCTTGACTAATTCTCCAACAACATTCGTGAGGATGATGGATGATATCTTGCGACCATTCAAAAACTCTTTTGTGGTCATATATATGGATGCCATCCTCATTCAACCGAGATCCTCACCTTGTGGGAGCCCAATTGTGTTGGTGTAGAAGAAGGATGGCACATGGAGAATCTGCATCGATTATAGATACCTGAAAAAAATCACTGTCAAGAACCAATACCCAATCCCCTAGATTGAAGATATTCTTGATCAACTTAAGAGTGAAAAGTTCTTTAGTAAGATTGATTTGAATTCAAGATACCACTAGGTTCCAATAGAACAAAATGATGCATGGAAGACAACCTTTACATCTAAACAAGACCTTTTTGAATGGTTAGTCATGCCTTTTGTCTTGACTAATTCTCCAACAACATTCATGCGGATGATGGATGATATCTTGCGACCATTCAAAAACTCTTTTGTGGTCATATATATGGATTCCATCCTCATATTCAACCGGACCTAGGAAGAACATTTGCAACACATTCAACAAGTCCTAAGCACCTTACCATAACAAAAGTTATATGCCAATCTGGAGAAATGCTCATTCAAAATGAAAAGAATTCAATACTTAGGATAGATTATGGATGAACATGGGGTGCATGTCAACCCAACCAAGATTCCATTCATTCACAATTGGATAGCCCCGACAAATTTTACATAGCTCCACATCTTCTTAGGCCTCACCAACTTCTACCATATGTTCATGTTGGGGTTCTCTAATATCGTTTGGCCCTTAAGTCAAGTGACCAAGGGTGTAGCTAAAGACAATTTTACCTGGTCTGAATCACAACAGAAAACATCCCAGGATATGAAACAACACCTCTTCTCTACACCGATCCTCACATTTAACATAGTTACCAACTTAACGAGAACTCTACAGAGTTCTCGTTTTTTGAGGGGTCAAGTTTTTTACCCCGTTTTTAAAAATGGTGCTACCAGTAGCACCCCCCTCCCTTTTTAGGTGGTTTTTTGATATTTTAAATTTTCTGATACATAAGGTTTCCACTTTTTTGTTTTTAAATGCTTGTTTTTTCATTTATTTTCAAATTGTTCAAATTTTTTATTTTTTATTTTTTTCTAAACTGTGTTTTTTCATCTATTTTCAATATTTTCCATTTTTTTTTATTCAATGGTGTTTTTAATCATATTTGCATGCTCCATCCAATGTTAAAAATGTTGTACATCATTTATTTATTTTAAATTAAGTTTTTTCATGTAATTATGTGTCCT
>JZKD02S0806595.1:159736-194647 GCA_000966675.3 Picea glauca | reverse complement strand
ATGAGTACAGTGAGAGATAATATCATCAGAACCAAAATAATTCATGTATGCTAACGACAAATGATAACAACAATGCTGCAGATACATGTACAATTAGTTATACAATGCATTCATAACATTATTTCTGTACTCATAAGGAAACATGTGACAATATGAGCATATAGAAGAGAGTGAAGAAATAGTTCATACAACACAATTCCATGCTAGTCAAGCAAAATACAAATGCACAAAGAATAATCTCATGTACATCTACCAAAGCCACAAATTTTCGAAATGCCTCTTCCCCTTTATTCCTTCAGAAGTAAGAATATTGTCTATCATTCACAAAGGGCAAAAGTCCCCTCTTACATTGAGTGAGCTCTCTTTTATAAAACAAGAGAGACTCTTCAACTACCATGGTTGTTCATTTTATTTTCTCCTAATTTATTTTACATTTTCAAAACTGAATATGCGAGAGTTACAAATGGGATCTGAAGAGACTCCTAAGTGGCTATTTTCTCCCTCTGGCTATTTGTAAATGACATTCAATTGCAAATATTAATATCTCTATCTGTTGGCGTCATCTATTGTTCCTTGATATATCTCGTGTGTTTATGGTGTTTTTATGTTGATTAATATCTTCTTATATTCTTCTCCTCTGTCTTATCTTTCCATTGAGCTATTGCTGGTCCGATTTCATTGCATGTATCTTGAGATATGATTGTTGGAGCATAGCATAGCTCGTTCTTTAACTAAATTGTAGTTCCTTCTATGTTTTGAATTTTTGGACAATTTCCACTCAGTATTTGTGAACACTTGCTATCTCATTCTATTCTTCTCTCTTCCATCTTTCCATTGAGATATCTCGGGCCTAATTTCGTTGCTCGTAGCCTCAGATATGGTTGCTTGAAGTTTGCACAACCATTTCTTCCCCCAAATCCGTAGTATGTTGTTTTCTGAATTTTCTGACGTCTTCTATCACCTATCTGGCCTGGAAACTTCTTCCAATGCATCCCTTTGTCCGATATATTTCCAACGAGGTATCATGGACTTAATTCTGACACCTGCAACCCAAGTTATGCTCGCTTGAAAAATGTTGCTCAACATTCGTCAATCATTCCTGTGGGTGAATTTGTGTCGTTGATCCTTAATCTGCAAACATAAACCCCACATGCATAAGAGAGTTCAACACTTAGTGATTTAAATGGTTTTATCCCTTATTTATAGTTTGAATAAGAACTTGGGCGAGCATAGGACCTGTGGCTTGAAACACAATTTTAGCTAATTTCCCTCCTAAAAATTAGGGAAATAATTAAAAAAGAAAAACAACAAAATTATTTACATTAACCTACATTAATTACAATTAGCAACAAAAATAAATTAAATAATTACCCCTAATCCTATGTTAAAATCAAAGAAAATTAAAATTAAATTAATCTAATTACCCCCATTAGTGCAAAATAAAAATTACTAAAATTAAAACTAATAAACTATTAAAATATTTTCCCCACCTACTTGAAACTAGGAATTAATAAAGATTAAAAAATGAAAATTTAAAAATAACAAATAAAAATAAAATAAAAATACAAAAAACAAAAATTAAATAATTAAAAATTAAAAATAATAAATAATCTCCCCCACCAAAATGGACATATCCCAAAGTCTTCAACCCAGGCCTTCATCATAGTCTTCAACATACACAAAACTCCCCATATAATATTCCGCCACTTCCCCCCCAAGTCTTTGTCGCCGACATTAAAATGCCCAAGCCCAAGTCTTCATCGCCGGGGTTATATGGTCGGGAAGGTTGGTGTACTCACACTCTATCTCACACTCTCAATGATGATCAACTCCAACTCACTCACTCTTGATGAAGATCAACTCCAGTGGTGGCTCACTTTAATTCCTATATAATAATAATAATAATAATACACGTTTCCCTATAATGTTATTAAAATAATATTTATTTCAATGGGTGCACACTTTTCGATATATATATTAAAATAATATTCAAATAAAATATTACATGGTCATCATCATTGGGAGTTGGTAGGTGAAGGTAAAAGGTGTATTTGCCGATGGTAACTCCTGACGAAGATCGCACTCCAGACAACATAGGCTTTGAAGGATATTAATATATTATCATTTCACTTTTTTCCATACCTATAATATAATAACCCTCCACAAAAGAATATTAAATAATACTTGGTCGTTGTCGACAGGTGGTAAGGGAGGTGAAGAAAAAGTTAAATGTCGAGGATAACTCCCGACAACGACGGTAACTCCAACTCACACTCCAGTGGTATATTAAAATTATTAAAATAATAATGTTTTTGATGGTTCATCCCTCCCCAAAATATTTATTAAAATAATGCATGTTGGTTGACGAGATGGTAAGTCTTGGTAAAAGGAACTTTCTGATCGTAAATCCTGATGACATAGGGATATAAATATTAATATGATACTTCCTTCCATGAGTGCACGCTCTTCCACATAAATGTTATTAAATACCCTTCAACATATACTATTTTAAAGTGTTATCGTCGTCGAGGTTGTTGGTAGGGGAGTGTGATAGGTCTCATGAGTTCTCTGATGACGATGTATTGTTCACACCCCAGCTCACACTCCCGACGACGGTCTTCACATTCATACTTATTGAGCTCTCCCAATGGAAGAATATTATAAAATAATATTACGGTTAGTCCAATGTGTTTGGGCTTGGGATTTAAATAGGTCTCGATTACATGCTCTGATGACATATTAAATCATAACGTAATAATGCTAATATTTAATTCCCTTATGGCTTAGTTTTGGGGTAAAATATTAATACAGTTTCAAATTTGTTTTGGGAGGAGAGGTAGGGTTTCCTTGAAAATAGGGAGGATTCCCGAAAAATAAAGGGGATTGTCTTAATTGTTAATTTTATGGGAATTATGATGAATAAAATGGGAGGACCAATGGGGAGAAACCTGGGGAGAAGTCTCATGGGAATTACGCTAAGATTTTGGTGGGTGATGGAAAAAAAAGGTTAAATTAAAAATAAATCAAAATATGAAAAATATAATGGGTATGTACAACTTAGGTTTTAAGGGGGACAAGGAAAAATGAAATTAAAATTAAAAAAGAATATATATATGAGAAAAATTAAAATTAAATTAAATTAAATTTGTTTTTCTTTTTAGGTTTTACATTTATATATGAGAAAAATGATGTACATGTTACACCATAGGTCTTGGTTAAAACATTCCACGTAATCAAATGGTTTGTTTATTAACATAAATGGTTTATCTACATAAAAATGTGTTTACCCCATGTAAAACAAATATCTAATGTGAATTAGTCCCCCCCCCAAGTAAAAGTAAATACCTAAAGTAATTCTAAGGGAAAACCATGGGGAAAATCCACGGGCTATACCATGTGGTTTTGCAAAACCATGGGAAAATGAACATAAATAATTACAATAAATAAACAAAAATAAAAATAAAATAAAAGAACAATATATATATATATATATATATATATATATAATATGTATGAAAATTAAAAAATAAAATAAAATTACAATTTAGGAAATTAGGCCAAATTACACAAGTCAAGGTTCCATGCCCCTCATGGTTCCATTGGATAGGGTTTCGTCGGTCAGGGTTCTATACCTAGGGACCGAAATTAGGAATAAGACATATAAGGTAGGATTTAAGAAACTTGGTGTCAAGGAGAGGAGTTGGGTCATATAGTGATGAAGAACATTGTGATTCAGTTGCGATGAAGGGGAAGAATATGACACTTCATGTGATGAATTAACGTCACATGTAGTGACAAATGGAAAAAGGAGATCAACACCAATCGAATGTATGACAAAAGTCCATCTAATCAAGATGCACATCTAAGAGGGCGCACTTGCTAAGATCACAAGGAGAAGGAATACAACCAGGTCAAGGAAAATGTCCTTGTGCTAGACCACTATGCATGATAGAAATGTGACAAATAGCTACATGCATCAGGCAATGACATGACAAGGACTTACAATCAAGAAGATAAATTGGCTTTTGGCCTGGACTTTGGTGAGAAGTAAGACAAAAAAGGACCCAATATAGATCAATCTAAAGAGGCTTAGGGACATGCTTGTGGGAAATGTGGATTCAACAACCTCGTGGGATTTGAACCTCGAGGAAATTGCAATCCAAGGTAATTCGCTTGCCGATAAGGAGAAGCCTGGAAAGAATCAAGGTCAAGGTTGTGGATAAGGATCAACATATTCCCACACATGCATCTCAAGTATGGAGTGGTCACAGGAATGAAGTGGCCCTGCAAACATGCTTTTGCAACACAACAAAATGAGACCAATCATGCGCTTAAAATGAGACTCGCCAATACATCATAAATATTATATTCCCTTCCTTCAAGACAATTTATAAGAGAGTGTTGAGTTCTTCAACAATAATCGTGGGTGGCTACAGATAGGTGTCTTGATACTGCACGTGTCAAGTTTCAATTTGAAAGAAGGATCAATTATTTTGCGATTTAGACTTAGAGTTCGAAACAAAAGAGTAGAATCCGCATGTAAAAGCATAAAGATGAAAACATGAAGCACAACATGTAAGCAGGAGGATGCATAATTTGAATTATCGATTCATAAACATCATCAACAACAAACTTATTCAAGACATGTATTATAACATCAAACCTTGTAGCCACATAATATCACCAAGCACTTCAGAATCAACAAAAGGTCCGAAGATAATGTGTCAATTCCATCATACAAATGTCAACGAAAAATCACAGGTCAATAAGCATCCTGAAGAGATTTGCAATCATCAGATCAAAAGGAATAATCAACACCCATTAAAGGAAATCATCAATGGAAACTCCAGCTCGCTCAAGGTAGCAAAGAATAGCATTAGGCTCAAGCAATAGAGGATTAGGCATTAGGGATGAAAATTTTAGTAGGGCCCCCTTTCCTTTCGCTTGTAAAAGCTAAAGTAAAGGTGGGTTGTTGTGGCTTCAAAAACCCCCAAACAGATGTAAAAATGAAAGTGGTCAACATGATGATTGTGCATATCCTATGCATGTTCAACTCCAATTGAGTATTCCTCCTTTCCTTGTCTTGCACCCATTATTTAATGTGGAGCTACTTCGACCATATTTCCCAGCTTTGTTAGACACCTTGGTGGTGACTATGAAATTGAACCCTACATAACTCAATCTTGATTTCCTTGAATAACCTACAGTGGATCGGATCATGGACACCAAGATGAAGGGAACCTGCTAGCATAACATACAACTCTACCAGGTTTTCAAAGTAGGACAACTTCTTTAGCAAGGTAAATGGCTCACCAAGATTTAGATTCAACAAAATTTTCCCCATCTACTACGGGGCCTTGACACAATAGGGACAATTTATTCTTGAGGGAGGACTGATCCAGGTGGATATCATTGGCCACCCACCTCTTCCATTGACTCAACACGGTTCTCCATCTTGGTAGTTTTTTCATGATTTTTTTTTATGTTTTTTGGGTCCTAAACTTCTCGGGCCGTTTTGAGGAACTAAATGATGTTTTCTCGGAAATTCAAGGGCCTAGCTTTATCTTTCCTAAGCCATGCCACAAAATTGTAGTTCTTGATTAAATATTTCCAATGAGTTGTTGTGCACCCCAAATGGAGTTTGTATACAAAATTTGTGCCCATGGGAAGTTGGTGTAACAACTAACCACCTCGGGGCCCACACCTTTTGGTGATTCTCCTCCTAGGGTTATGGTTTTAGACCTTTAGTGTTCTTTATTTATGTTAAAAGGCCATTTTTTCATCCTCCTGTATTAGAGCTTTTTTGAATGAGCATAGCCAATCTCTCTCTCTCTCTCTCTCTCTCTCTCTCTCTCTCTGTTGTGAGATAAACTACCACCATTTTAGCTAGTTTGTGTTCTACATTATTTTGTTATTTTATTCATTAATAAAAGTAGGGTTTTCACTATATTACTGTGCTCTCTGCTATATTTATGTGTACGTTTTATTTTGTTCCCTATACAATCCAGATTAGAGACACCCAACATAATGCATATATGCCTCTGGAAGAATAGAGAATGCATTGGATTCACATGAATTTACATACCATATCTTATGAAGCTTGTCATGGAGGTCATTTGCATAAACCAATGAACAAAGGCGATAAGTGAAATATGGGAGTTTGTTGTAGGTCGTGTCATCACCACTCATTAAATTTTACCGATTTTTGGTTTTCTATTGCCTTTCTCAAGCCTTATTGTGTAGGGCCAAGGCAATTCATCTTTTCGCATGTCAATATAGATAAAATTAGCATTTAATATAATACACATGAAATTTAAAATGATAAAGGTTTAGGTTTAAGCAATGATATTTTCACTTCTAAAATCCACCGATTAAGGTTTTTTTATAAAAAAATATAGGTTGAACACCGGTTAAGGACTATCTTGTTTTTGAAACTCTTATTACATGTAAATAAGATCTACAACTTCAGTTTAGAAATGAATCCATCAGAAAGATTCACATTTAGTTATTTTGTCAAAAAAAATCCTCTTGGAAATACTTGCCCTTCAAAAGATGTATTATTTATATGTGCATAAATTAAGGAAAGCCTTGTATTTGGTCATTTGGAACACAATTTTGGAGGACATAAATGATACGATCCTTTAAATAGAGAAAGCAATTTTGAATTTTTGGAATTAGTCAAAGGGAATATGAATGAAGCCTTTGCCATCTCCTATAAGGAATCCATAGAAACTAATATTCATTTGCCCACCATTATCCACACATTACATTAATAGAGGAAATAGTGTGTAGAATTTTTTCGGGAGATAGGAAACTCACTTTTCCTCCACCCGAACTTTCTCAGAATAATTTAAGAGTATTGAACGTTTTTACAAGGCAATTTTAATGCCAATAAGATGTCCATGATTTTTACAATATTGTTCACAAAAAAACTCTGACAAATCCGCAATACCATCCCTCCACCATTATAAACTTTGTTTCCTTAAGTATATGCAATCATTGATTATTTGCTCTAGGATATACCAATTATAGTAAATTGAAAGAGTTTCAACACACAATTCAAGCAATTTTTGACTTAGACCATTCTAAACAAAGAGTGTAACTCTTCTAAACAAAGAGTGTAACTCTTCTAAACAATATATTGTTCTTGTTCAAACCAAGAAAGATGATGTCGAAGAATGATGCTTATGTGCCATAATGAATGCTTTGTTTTCCTTACAAAGGCTGTTGGGACAACGTTGTAGATAAAAAGGTAAGGAAGAAAAATATGGATGACTAGAGCATGGAGGAAAAGTCTAAATGCATGAACTATGGAGCCAATGTATGGAAAATGAAAATATCTACATGTGGAGTAGTGTATGTACTACAACACTAACTAGAAAGTGGTTTTTTCACATGGTATGATTGTATTTTTTTACCTAAATAGAAATCATGTAGATATGTAAAAAATGTTTAATTGAAAATAATGATATTATATATTAGTGTGGGGTGTGTAATTTGAAATCTAATGTTATGTTCCTATCGTATATTACCCATCATGAATATGACCATGCTATGCCCATTATTATTGCAACCTTGCCTTTCAATCTGCAATCAAAGATCATTACCTAGAAACTTTGTTAATCATTCAAATATTAAAAAAAAAACACAATTTCAAACCATCATGAGAGACCATAAATTCATAGAATTCAATTATGAAACAATCAAATTCAATTCTAGTGTACCTTGATTATGCTCGCTCTTGTAGCAAGCTCAGATTGCCAATAGAGGCAACACCTGTATTGACCTCTTCATTAAACATGGGATGGGATAAAAATAAGACGTCACCATGAAGTAGTCAGAGGAGCATATTTTCAGCAAAGATTTCATTAATGTGTGGTAGAGAGACACTAAAGAAGAATATCAAGTTGTTGAAGTCAATAATTTCTATGTGATAGGAAATATTGCATAGTAGTCACTAGAATAGGAGCTTAATATCAAGTTAATATGAAACAAGTTTTTATGGTAGAAATTGAACCATGCATATCTACTTTGACCTCCCTCATTCTTATGCCATACTTTCACTTACATTTAATTTCAAGAAGGAATCCCTTCCCATTCACCATGAAATGAATGGGCATAATAAGATCTCAACAAAGAAAGCCATGGAAATTTACCACTATCGTAGAGTGAAAAGGAAGAAATCCACACCAGGACCAATGATTTGGAGAAGGAGATTTGTGGAGCTGCCCCACCTTAGGTCTCATTAAATAAAATGAATTTGCAATAAAAAAAATTCAAGTTTTTTATTTGTGCGACTATCGTGTCTTTTGAAGGCATTATTTAAAAAAATATTGCATCAAATAGTCACGAGTCAACCCATACACTTATTTTAAGAATGATTGGAAATTCAAGGGATATATTGTTGTTTAGTGTGCTAAAATGTTTAGACCATATTTATCATTTAAAATATTATTATAGCTGATTCACACAATGAACATGGTTACCTCAAAAACAAATTCTAAGATAAGGTCAAAATAACTGATAGTATTATGATGAATGAACCATGAAACTCAAATCAATTTCACTTGGAAATAAAACAACCTTCCTTAGAAATCTCAAGGAATCCTATAGTAAGATTGGATCAATTCTATGGCTTCCTACATTGGTTACTTAATTATACCACCACTTAGATCAAGGTTGTCAAGGCAATAGAAACGTAAAAGTGGTTTAATGGAATAGATTTCAGATTTTTAAGTATGAAGTTTCTTGAACAATCAATGATATTAACTAAGTCAAAACTAGTCAACGAAATTCCCGAAATGCTACAAAACAATAAGAAACTTATGTATATCATAAAACTTGTATTCAAAGATGATTAATTCAACGATTTACCAAGTTACAACAACATAAATAAAACAACCCTTAAACCAATAAACATGTAATGGAAGAGGGTTGAAAATGAAAGACTAAACTAGGGTTTTGGCTACAAATGCTTGTTGAAATGTAGATGACATGAATTAACCCTAAACATCGAGCCTAAGGAAGCTAAAAATAATAATAACAATGCAATAAAATATGTCAAGGTATATTCCAAGGTTAAAATATGTCACTAAAACCTTAGACATCAAGCTAGGAAAGGTTGGAAGTTGAGGGTAAATCCTAATCTAACCATCGAAATTGATAAAGAAAGGGTAAAATAGGGTTTTAAGGTCACTTGCAAGAGAAAGAGAGTGATGTCATCTGGATTCCTTAGGCATATGGAGTCAAATATAGCACTTCCTTGGAGATCAAATGAAAAAGAAATACTTAAGAACCAAACCCTAGGGTAGTCCACTACAAACCCTAGCTATTAATCCTTTAGAAGAGAAACTCAAGGTAGTCCACTATAAACCTTAAGAGGTCATCCTATGTCTTCTAGAAACCTTTAGCAAGAGATCAAGATGGATCTTGGGTAAAACCCTAGGGTAGTCCACTATAAACCCTATGAATTTAACCTACAAGAATAGAGCTAAGGTATTCCACTACAAACCCTAGAAATATCCTTATGTCCTTTAACAAGCTTTAACAAAATGTTTACAAGGGAAGGTAGTCAACTACAAACCTTCCTAGGGTTTCAAGACAATTTTTATTCAAGAAAAATACAAGATAACATGCAATATCACCACTTTGATAAGACATTCACTTAATACGTCAAGAAATAAACCATCAAAGACTTAGAAAGATAACTTACTAGGTAAAACAATGAATATGCATGAAACCCTAATAATGAAATCATCGGTGCAATGTCTCAATTCCAGGAGGTGTCAAAGGGTGTAAAAATACATGCCAAGTCATCATGCAACTCATCACTCATCATTAGGGTACCAAAAACCTCCATACAATGTGCAACGTCCAAGGTAGAAGCACCAAACTTTCCTCCATAAGGCCATTTCAAGGGGTGCAATCACCATCAAGCAAGGCTCAGAGAAGTCAAGTGAGACCAACCATCATGGATACAAGAGCCACTAAAATGTAATCCACATTTTAATACAAAATCCATGTAAGTAATTTTCATTAGGTATATTCTTCAAACTTTTCACTAGCTTAAGCCTTTGTGCATTTTTCCAAGTTTAGGTATGGGAGGACCATCACAAGATCCTATTAGGCGCATCAGTACCCAAGTAGAGGATGTTTTCCCAAGAAAACCATCAAATTTTAAGCATAAGTCAATGATATGACATGGGGTTTACTCCATGGTCATGGTGTCATTGACATTCAAGGCCACAGGTGAGGTTCATCTCCATAAGCGCCTTTGTAGAGGAAGCGCTTGGTGCAATGAGTTACCCTTTTTTCGACACTGTTTCTTTCCATCCATATTCTTTCCTTTCATCAATCACTTTGTAATCATTTTTTAGGTATATGCATTTATTTTACTAGGATTCAATTAAGTCCCTTTAATTTGATATGCTTTCAATGCATTAGGACTTCGGGCGATGGCCTCATAGTGAGGGGGTAGAACTCAAGATGATATTTGTTTCTTGATTTATCATTTGTATCCCATTTAGTTTTCCATTATTTTACCAATTGTATCAACCTTGGGCATTCAAGCCCCATCTTCTCATAGGAGGATGAAGCTACGAGCCTTTTTGGGATATATGTAACAAACACTTCCAGAAGATTGGACAATGGGAGGAGTATGGATGCAATGTGTTAAGTATGGAAGGCAATGGTAAGTTACCCCTATCAAGGCCTCTTAGTAGTACCCATGTTTCCTAAGAGTGAAAACACTTGACTAAGAAACATAGGATGGCCACCAAGGTGAAACAAGGAAAGAAGCATAACTCCTAAGCATCATGATCCATTATTTGACTTCAGCCCATGATCCTCACCTAAATTCCTAATGCATTAAATGTAACACTTTTTATGAAACAATGACTAATGTGCCTCATGTATGTTGGACCACCGTCATCGGATGAACCCGTCGATCAAGTAAATGACATGAGAAATGGATGAGGTGGGAGGCATGTGAGGGGTTGTTGTCTATGGAGGATGTTGATAATCATCTCTGGGATCACTATATATAATGTGGATCATGGATAATGATATCCTCTAGTTACCCCTATGTGAGAGGGGGTAACTAGGTGAATAGGCCATTGTTTATAATGGATAAGAATGGCATCTAGCCATGTATCAATGTAATGCTCAATGATGACATGATCAAGTCTAGGCATATTTGAGTATGACTAGGAAACAACATCTTGAAATACTTGGAAAAAGGATTTATAAGTAACAATCTCTTCAGGATAACAATATTCTCTAATAAGGATACGTTCAGTGACACCATGCATAATCGAGATATCCACCTTAATGGTAGGTGAAATATTGACCATATTCCCCTCATCAAACACATCAAGCATGGGGATGGGATTCTTAAACCAATCAACTTTTCCATGGGGCAGAAAGTATTTTGTTTAAATAACATATTGGATGGAGGGACTAATCCACTGAGGTAAAAAATAGGAACGATAATGCATGTCGTCCGAAGGATAATTTGGTGTGGTAAGGGACTCTATAATTTCTTCATCAAAATGAATGATAGGAGCACTAGAGTTTATGTTATCTGGTAACAACGTGGTAGTGGTAGAATATGAGATAGTGAATCCTTTGTGAAAGCCAGAAGAACAAGAGGTTTGGCTCAAATACGATACTTCTAGAGAGGAAGACGTGGAGCCAGTAAAGGGGGATCCCATCAATGTTAAGACCAAGGGGACAATAGGTCTAGAATGGGAATTGTGATATAATTCTAGTGCAAATGAAGTATTTTTAGAAGATATTGCTCCCATGACTATAGTTGGTTTGTCCTCTAGAGAGGAATCAAGACAATGAATAATGGTGAGGGGATTTGAAAATTGGGGTATCTTGGGACAATGATGAGAATAATGTTCTTATGTGTCACACAAAGCGCATGATTGGTTGGTGTGCAAGGACTTAATGCATTTAATGGATGATTTAGGAAGAGAAATTTGGACCATGGGAGTGTATGAATTGGGTACCAAATCATTAGTATTGAAAAATTCCTTTGATTCTGGGAGTGTTGGACAATTGTTGATTGCATGGCCAGAGAGGTCACATAAAAAAACATGGGGGAATGACTCTAGGTGTATTGGTTTGGGTGGCCATAGCATGTCCAGAGTTGGTGCCCCCAATATTTTAGATTCCCCCACATGAAAACTCCTTTCTGACATTTTTTCAAGGTCGTGTGGGCTTGGGTACATTTCATAGAAGACACAGAGGTAGAACCTGTAGGTTGAACATGTATTAATTCCAAATCAGGAGTCAACATTGATGACGTGGGAGGGGTTGGAGGATTTAGATACTAGACTAGGATCCCAAGGAAAAGATTAAGAAAATATAAGGTAGCCATCACATGGGTAATTACTATTCCTATATGGGGAAATAGAAATGGAACTTGAGAAAAAGGAGTCGTATGAGGGAAAATACCTCCCCGTAATGATTTTGAGGATACAAAAATGGTGGGCTCTGCAGAAGAATATAAAGAATAAGCCTCATACGATGAAGGTGTTGAGGTAGCCAGTTGTTGGGATGTAGTCACCATGAAAACATTGGATGGACCTAAGGGGGTTATCATTGGTGGAGGACCATAATATGTGCTAAGAAATGTAGATTCCAAAATATTATAGTGCTAACATCCCAAAAGGAGGAAATGGTTCAGTTTCCATCCATGGAAGGAAAAATAATGTCAAGATTTAGTTGAGCTTTAGGATCATTGTAAGTAACATGATCAATGGTATTGACCTTCACATCATGGGGAAGATCATAGCATGGAAAATTGAGGAGGAAATTTCCTTCATGGATTACATAAAACTATGTCCTAAACTAATATTGTATCCTAGGGGGGAATCTACAACCTCAACATTGATAAGGACTTGTTTTCCTGCTAACTAGATGGAAACATTTTGATACAACCCTTCTAGTTGTCTGGGTGGACCATCATACACATGGAGGGTAATCATAGATGGAATAAGCTTAGGACAGACTAATTTCTTATAGTCATGAGCAGAAATCATGCATGTGGATGCACCCTCATCAATAATGCATCGATTAATAACAATGTTCTTGATCATAATTGGAATTTGAAAGGTTAAAAAATTAGGAAGACAATGATCGGATTTGTCGATATAAAATGATAATTTTGTCACCCAAAGGATCGACCACACCTAATACAGATAGAAAATCCTTCCATTACATAGGGAAAATTAGAGGAATTCTAATGATGACATAACTGTAGGATACTAAGATACATCATCTACTATGTTGTAATTATGGGCAGCCTACATATGAGGTTTGTGGAAGTTTCGAAGTAAAGGAACCTTTGGCACCTTGGGGGGAAGATCAACCATAGGTCAGAGAATTTGAAAAGGACCATTATTAGTTAATGGAGGATCACTTGAATAAACAAGCAATGCTTTAGTGGGTATTCCATACTAATGTGTTCAGGTTAACAAATTAATATTGGTCGAATTCATGTATAATATTTGGAAAGTACTGTCTCCAGAAAGGTTGGAATTGGTAGGTTGACCAAAAGCAATGGTTTATGATGTGGATAAAAATCCCTATGTTGGAAAAGGGTTTCACAAAACAACTGGTTGCGATGATGAAGGATCGGTAGGTTGAGTACTAGGATGATTAGAAATTTCTCGAGCTTTCTCGGTTGATTACGTCAATTGAAGCAATTTAGGTAAAAGTGGAAAATCATGTTTATAATGTCCATATACACCACATATGGAGAAATGATGATTGGTGTGAAGCTAAGGGTTATTATCCTATTTTGGTCGAGGAATGTTACCTTGACCTTGATTTATGGTATTTTGGTTTCCTCTAGCATTATCATTGGGTTGTTGGTAACATCTGTGTTCCCTTGGTTTTGCAATTGGTCATTTTGTTTACCCTTCCCCTTATTATTCTCTTTGTTATTATTATTATGATTGGGGGGTTGGGTATATTTTGTTAAGGATACACCTACCCTTGAAAAGGAGGTGTGGGTTGACCAACATTAACTGGGGGTTGGGGAACCATGACTAGAGAAACTAAAGCTATTGGTGGAAGGCTTAGAAATGGATAATATGGATTCATGGTTGCTCCACTGCAAGAAGAACTAATATAAGCATGACCATGAAAGTGTTGGTGTGGAAAGGGACCTAAATATGAGGTGCTAGTTCCCACTTGAGACGTGGAATGAGAAGAATTAGGTGGAGGGCTAGGATAACAATAAGGTGTTGGTGGATCCCCTATAGTGGTAGGGGGTTACAAATTGTTAACTCCACCATATGTGTTACCATACACATTAGGTCCAGGGGGATAAGTGTATGGATGATTGTGTGACATAAAATTGATAACACCATTAGTCACATGGGATGCTCTTGATGAAGAAAAGTCCCCTGAGTGAGAGAGAGTGGCATAAAGAATGATAGTGTACAAATACCTTGATTGGAAATAGATCAATTCATAATGTTGTGCTTTTTGAATGGACGCCTCTTAATTCTTAGGCATAGTCATGGCCACTTCCTTGGCAATGGGAGGAATTAATGGCTTGAAGAACTAGTCCATAATAAATCTATAACTTATCTTAGCTTTACATAAGCTATTTCATCTATGCCATTCATGGATATGGTCCGCGATGTAGGTGGAAATAGTTTGACAAAAGTTGGTGAGAATCTCGATCCCTATATCGTGGTGAACTAGAAGTTGAAAAAAGGTTAATAACACCTTAGTAATGGACACAAAGGTTCTATGGGAATGTGTCGGTTGATCAATGTACCATTTGTTGGCGACACACATAATATTGTGTTGAAACAACCTCAATCTATTTGAGCATTTTTTGATGCTATTGGATGAGCACCAGAGGTGGAATGACATGATATGATTGGAGAGATCCTCCCTAATGAAACACTCAAATTTTGGGATATACAAGGGTATCATGGTTGGTATATATAGCCAAGAAACATTATGTTGCATAGGATCATTGATAATTTTGGTAAAATCAAGGATATTCAACCATTCCATGTAAGGTAAGGTAGGTTGGGTTTGAATTCACACTTGAGTAGTGTTAGGATTAGTTCCACCATGGTGAGAACTAGAGTGGTACTTGGGTTAGGTTAAGGAAAACTAATCAAAGATGGACTAGATTTGGGAACATTTGAACTAGATGGCCTCAAAGGGGATGAGGGTTCATAATCCAAAGAATATGAATGTCTCAAAAATGAGGATGATGAAACCAAAAGAGGGCTAGTATGAGATATTCTAACTCATTGAGCAAGAGATAAGACACATCTAGGAATACTCAAGGGAGATGTGCCATTGAGTCTATGAGAGAGTCTTCTTGGGGGTGCAATAATTCCTAGGTGTTATGGAAATGTAATTCCTATGGATTTGGGTCAAGGCCACAACAAAGGAATGCCCTTAAAAGACTCCTCTCAACCTCTAATTAGACAATCAATTAGAAATAACCACCTTTAATAACTAACTTCTAGAATAAAGGAAGAAGGACATACTTGGAACCCTATGTTTGAAGTATATTCCAATTGAGGTCTTTCGCTCCAGAAATCCTTGATAATAATCTTTTGAAAGTACTACAACCAAAGAGGTATGCTACTCTGAGAAAGTAGTTACTACTAACTAAATAAATATAATCAATTCAAATTCTTTGTTAGATTCAAGATAATATGCATATAATATCATTGGAATCATGAATTAACACAAAGAATCAGACGAGAATGAGAGTTCTTTTATTGATAACAACAGAAGATGTTGGTTACAACCTATAACCACAGTGGCATGATCCTGAAACTAGGCTCCAAGTTCCTCCACCCAAGGCTTGATATAATGAACTCTACCTCCAAATTTTATTGTCCTGACAGGTCCAAGGAAGTAATAGGATTCTTCTCGACAAGATAAAAAGGAACATGAATACTAAAAACAAGGGTTTTCAAGGGGGAAGACAATCTCATAAATCTAGGGAAACAGGGGCTTGCAGGGATATTAGGAAACTATAAACATAAGGTTGCATATCTTTCATGATGTCTAACCTCCATCTTTAGGCTCTCTTTTATACTCCCTTTTGTTAGTTGGATTAGTTATGGATAGGTGATAGGAGGCTAGGAACCTAGGGAATCCATCAACTCTTCCCGAAATGTCGGGAATTATATTTGTTTTTATCCAATTAAACATGTACATGGGTTTCTAACTAGAAAGTCGTGTATGTACGCGAGATTCTTTAAGGAGAGTCACATACATCTTGAAAAATGGGATTTTAAAAAATATTTTTAGGGAGTAAAAGGGGGGTTCAACTCCTACAAATAGGGAAAAGGTTGAAAATTAGACCAATGAGCCATCATGAGCATATATGGTAGAAAATTACACTATAACAGATGCCCCCTAATGTGTGAGGTCAAAAGAGAAATTGATGGCTGAAATACATTACAAATAGTCATGATATTGTGGAGGGGCCATTGGGTAGGAGTTGTTGAAGAGCAGCCCCGTAACTATAACCACAACATAAACAAGTAAGATACTATCTTCTCAAGTCGGGAATTCTCGTTCTTGTGTGTGATGTAATCATGGCCGCCAAATCAAGTACACTATGAATCTATGAGTAATGAAAACATAACTGATGTCCATGGCCATGAAAACTATACACAATGGATCAATGTGATATATAGAAGTAGTAATCATGGCCATGAGAAAATACATGGTGGATCCATTCCAAAAATGTAGATCATAACTATGAATGGATACACAATGGACATATGTCTTAGAATCAAATAAAGGATAATCGGAACCATTGAAGTGAATAAACTAATCCTCTGCAAGTACCAATGTCAAAGAGGGTGGTATAATCAAAGTCAGGTAGGAACACAAAAGAAGTGATGCTCGTACTTTAATTGAAGTCTTCAAAACAATCTGCCATGGTACAAGTCTACAATATGTGAATAAATGCGTTGGATTCGAACAAATTGAGAATGTTTGATTATCGTTCATTGATGTATATCATTAACAAATGTGAGACAACCCACCGATGATGATAATGGGTGTCAAGGTATCTAGTACAATCTAACAAGCATGAATACATGAGATGATATCGAACACCTGATAGAATCTATCAAGCATGCGACATTGATGTGTTCCCAATGTCAATAGTGAGGGAACCTACCACTGATGACTTCAAGCCCCATGGTACTAATAATAACTCTAAATCTTTGTCCCAGAGTTATATATGGTGACGTCGATAGGAAGATATTTGTTGGAAGCAAGGCGTTAAGGCATCCTCCATCATCTAGCATGAGAAGTAGCAGAAGGCCAAACATTTGGAAGGACTCAAATGAATAGATTGAAAGGACCAAACTGAGGTATGAATCTGGCATTCACCAAACATAATAACATGTGAAAAAGACTCTATGAATAGTAGCCAATGATGGAGACTACTGACAAATATGAGGAACCCACCAATGAGGTCAAATGGAAACCAAGGTACCCCATGAATCCCTATGTGTGATAATGGTTGTTAACATTGAACACAAGGAAAACCACTCAGTCAGTGACCAACGATGTTTTGTCATCTAGTGATAAGGTTACCTATCAATGATGTAAATAGGCCCAACGTACAACTCTAGGTCATACTCTCAGAGCAATGTGTTGTAGTCAATAAGAGAAGACCTGTCAGCAAGAAGTCAATGGGGACCTTCTATAATATCACGAGTAGGATACAAAAATACTTGTGAAGCTGAAAGATATTTGATTGACATAGGAAGGCCGACTTGAAAAATCAAGGTTTATGTAGAATGGTTGACACAGGCTGACTTCCATTGAACAGAAACACGACACAAAACATGACTTAGGCAACATGGATTATAAATTGGGGTACATTTATGAGATAGGAGGTCTTAACAAGCGCTCCATATGACTGTAAGAATAACCAGCTAGGGGAAACTTTGCTCAAAAACGAGAAAAGGGGCTTCCTAAAACCATACTAACCAAATGATGAGGTGAAGACTCATAAGATTGTGTTATGTTCAAGGATGACATAAGTAGCTGCCATGTCTACAAGACTAAGACTCATTCCCATCCTTATTTTTGGTTTTTTAATTTTTTTTGTCCTTTTTATACTATAAATCCTGAAAAGGAATAAAAGAATAATATAATACAGTGGAGAAAATGATTGTCGTGGGCAAGCAAACTAGTTCCAAGCACAAGGAACGTACCTATGCTCAATGCAAGGAAGAATGTGCAGGATATGGACACTTGGGGGGAGATTTCCTCTAGGGATATAGGTGTCAAGTCGCAAAGGATATTATTGCAAAGTTGTTAACTTTCTGAGAATGCATACAATTGGATACATCATAAGAAGTTGAAGACAACATTAGGCCCGAAAAGCACAAGCAGTAGATACACAATGCAAGTTAACCCCAACACACATTTTTTGGAAGCCCTACAGGTAATTGACCAACAACATATGAGAAGAAAATATGAAGCTTCAACGCAAAGTCATTATTCTAGACAGGGCTTCCGAGTCTACGAAAAAATTGTAGCATGGGCACCAAAATGGCTAGTGAGGAGCTAACTAGGGAACCCATGAAGAGGTAAGCTCTACCATCCGTAAATGACATTTCAAAGTAGATTGAGGGTGTAATATCACAACAAATGGGTTTGATCCTAAGTCAAGGATGTGATCGATACATATAAATCCATAATGCAAGTGGAATGAGACCTACCTTGTATGTCAGTAAAGATTATGATAAATGCTGAAGAAGTCGAAAAAACGCCACTAAATATAATAATTTTTGTGGAAAAATTATCTCCCAAAGATAATTGCACAAGAAAAACATCTCCATGGAATTTCATTAGTCTAGATGGTGAAAAATGTTAAAAGGGGGTAAAAATTTAGAAAAAAATGTGGAAACAATGGGTTAAAATAGGTGAAAAAATATTTTTTACCATATTGAGAGCATTGGGAGCCCTTTTAACCCTTCAAACTTCCAAGGATCAGTACATAGTGCACATAGCCTGAAATTCCACAACACTTAGACCATGTAAGAGATTACTTCCCGCTATTTCATTTGATCCACACATTTTTATTTTGACCATTTCTTGAGTGTAGAACTATTTTTTGAATGTCGCACGAAGATGTATGCAACTTTGCTTAATGCAGATCATGTACATACGCGACTTTCCTAAGTGACAGTTGCGTACATCGATGAAAACTTCAAAAATCATGAATCTAACTCAAAAAATGATCGATCTTTGCATGATGGTGATAGAGTGGAGAGAGAGGGAACATGGAGAAGTAGATTATGAGGTCATGAATGACCTAGAAGCTCAACAAGCCCTCCGTTGATGTGGACTTTATAAATTTTTCCATTTTAATGGGATTAGAGCACAACGAAGATTGCTCAAAATTCTCATTGATTATTGGGAACCCGAAGCATATTCCTTTATGATTAGAGGGGAATTGTTAAGCATTGAAAAGGAAGACATATATTTCCTTACCAGGTTGCCTCAATGAGGAGATGCAATAAATTTTAAGGGAAAAGGATACATTGGGTTGACCATCAATGAATACATTGCATTGTGTTGTTTTACTAAGACCTAAAAGGTTGGGAGTCAACTCTCAATAAGGTAGATATAAAATCTTGGTCTGAATATTATTGTATTAATGATTGGTTCTATTTATGGATTTGCTTCATTACACCAAGCTTCCAGGACAATGATGTACTATGCACGGGAGTGATTGAGGCCTATACTCTATGATTGGAGTACTATGCTTCTCACATGAATGAAATCCCAATTGACAGGGTGTAAGTAGGGAAAAATGAAGAACTTCGGCTTTGGGAGACTCTTGTGCTTCTTTTGCTTTGAGAGAGTACCTATGATTGATATGAGAGTGGAAATCCATCTGCATTACATTAGAGATAGCGTGATGGAGTAGTGGACCAAAGTACTCCTAAGGCAGGGGGGAGGACACTTAGGTGATCCTTGGGATGATGCATTCTTTTCTTGGTGGGATCACCAATAAGTTGAAATCGAGGATTATCCCTATGTAGGGATCGATTACCGCAACGACCTAGAGATTCCTCTACCTCCTAATAGTGCCTATGGAGATATCGATATAAACATTTTTCTTTTCAATTTATTTCATTTTTATTATTTAAACAAACACAAATGTTTTTGTGTGGGTCAAGTTGATAACAATGATTGTTTGATCATGTAGATGTGGGACCGAGGCGTCCTGATGGATTTCCTCTACATGGTCGATGTGGTCACGATGGAAAACCACGCGGAGACATTGACCGAGTATTAGATATCATCCAAAGGAATCTGGATAGATTGGTGCACCCGATGCCAATGGTATAGATTGAAGATCTGTCAGAGCATATGCAACGACACGTAGTTGTTGTACCGCGAGCTTGGGTGTGACTCTTTCAACGTCTAGCCAACATTTTTGTTTTCTAAGAGAGACATGCAAAGTAGAGGGCAAGCCCCCCAGAACCATGATTAGGATATCATGTATTTTTGTATTGACGATCTCGGTAGAGGACAATCGAGGATAAAATCCTTTTTGGACCATGATCCACTTTTTGTATTTTATGACTTGTTATAATGATATATATATAAATGATATTTTTGTGTCAATGACAATGTGCAAATGATGTGGTTATATACAAATATAATTTTTTTTCTTTTGTGTTAAGGTGAATGATATAAATTCCAATCTAACACGTAGTTAGAAAATGTATCACTTAAAAAATTAGAAACTCTTAGAACATGAACATAAGTGATATGATCGAAAAAATGATCCAATAAACATACTCGTAAGAAACAATGATGCAACATAGGATTGGAAACATGATATTCATCCTTTAGCTGGGATACTACCATATGAGCATCTAAATAAATTACTAAGGACTAAATACGATCCCGGTAAAGGACAATCGAGGATAAAATCCTTTTTGGACCATGATCCACTTTTTGTATTTTATGACTTGTTATAATGATATATATATAAATGATATTTTTGTGTCAATGACAATGTGCAAATGATGYGGTTATATACAAATATAATTTTTGTTCTTTTGTGTTAAGGTGAATGATATCAAATCCAATCTAACACGTAGTTAGAAAATGTATCACTTAAAAAATTAGAAACTCTTGGAACATGAACATAAGTGATATGATCAAAAAAATGATCCAATAAACGTACTTGTAAGAAATGACGACGTAACATAGGATTGGAAACATGATATTTGTCCTTTAGTTGGGATACTACCATATGAGAGTCTAAATAAATTACT
This sequence comes from Picea glauca, assembly GCA_000966675.3. Classification (NCBI taxonomy): domain Eukaryota; kingdom Viridiplantae; phylum Streptophyta; class Pinopsida; order Pinales; family Pinaceae; genus Picea; species Picea glauca. The sequence continues at coordinate 173,321 of JZKD02S0806595.1, read as the reverse complement.
AAGGACTAAATACGATTCACAATAGCATCACAAAGCATTTTGATAACAACTCTATACTCAACCATATTATTGGTGGAAGGATCAAGACATGCACCTCCTAAACCAATCAATTGACTAGTGGGTGAATAAATTACCCAAGCGACGGAAGCCAAGTTCTGAGTGTGATGGCTGGCGTGATCAATGAACCCTATGAACATCGAAGAATCCCATAGCATATTTCAACCAAGCATAAGCACCATAAGAACCACTAACGCAAAAAATAAATCTATGCTACCACTAGATACAACAATGTACAAAATTTACAAGAAGAACGCCTAGGCATGACAGCTTAAGCGTAATACGTCTTAAGGTAGAGCACATTTATGGGCTTCGACAACACATTCCCCTCAAAATACTTAAGTCCATAGACTCCCTTTCGCAAGGAACGTATCACAATGAATGGGACATGCCACAACTGATTAAACTTACCTACCCCCAAGGAGGCTTTGTCTTGGTCATAGACCAACACAAGGTCCCCTTCAGAGAAAAATCTGGGGTGCACAGATTTATCGTAGTTATCCTTGACACACTTCTTATGTGCCTCATTTTCTATGGCAGTATCTCGACATTGTTCATCAAGGTTCTCTAAGTAAACAAGGCACTCCTCTAGTTTGGTCGTGTCAAGGAGGAGCTTTATAGAAATATTAAGCAAAGGAATTTCAAACTCAATAGGAAAGACTACTTCAACCCCATGAACGAGTTTAAAAGGTGAAAATCTTGTTGCAGTTTTGACTGAATTTTGATAGGCCCTAATGCTGGATATAGCATCAAATGCAAATTTTTATCTCAAATTGACATTTCTTCACAAAATAGTTTTCAGGGATTTATTAATAGCTTCAACTTGACCATTTTCATGAATATAGTAAGGAGACGAGTGCTTTTGCCTAAAACCCAGTTTTGATGTTAATTCTAACATCATGCAGTTTTGGACATGACTTCCATGATCAATGACAATCCCTTTTGGAACTCCAAACCTAGCTATGACCTGATTAAAAACGAAAAGCATTGTGGTTTCACCATCACTAGGAAATGTCGGCATGGATTCTACCCACTTTGTAAAATAGTCTACAACCACTATGATATAGTGATGCCCCCTAGTCGAAACCATGTGACATGTCATAAAATAAACCCCCCACTCGGTGAAGGGACCGGCGGTAATGATAGGAAAATAGGAGCGGGATGCACGCACATATTTTTAGAAAAGATTTGGCAAGGGTGACACTTCTTGATTGCTTCAACACAATCTTTAAAGATTGTTGACCAAGAGTATCCGATGCGCAAAATATTTTGGGTTGTTTCCAACCCAGATAAATGACTTCCACATGCTCCACTATGGAAATCATTCAAAACCAACTTCGCTTCCTCATGAGTGAGGCAGTGACAAAGGATTGAATCTATCCCCTGACGATACAACGTGTCACCAATAATGAGATAGTTCTTCTCCATGTGGTGAATCTGTCATCGATCATCTCGTGAGAAATGCGATGGAAAATTAAGATTCTGGAGATATATGATGATATCTCCATACCAAGGATCAGATGAAGAAATGAGGAAATGTGCTCATCCGGGAACGAGTCAATTGCCGCGTCACCTTCCTTCTCTGCTGGAAACTACAACATAAGCTCTGTGAAGACTAAGGAATTCTTGGATTGGATGGAAGAAAAATCCAAATCAACCTTCTATAGCATAACAATCCACTTGTTGTGCTTCCCTCCGATTATTTGTTGAGTCAACACATACTAAAACAAATTAGCATTAGTGACAAAAATGGTCATGCGCAACAAAATGTAATGCCGAAGACGTTGAACAACATGAAAGGTTGTGAACGTCAACTTTTCAATGTGTGAATACTTTAGTTCAGGACAAACCAAGCCATGACTTAGATAATAGATGAGTTTCTGCTTGAGCTCATCATCCTCCTGAACTAACACCATGTCGATAAAGGATTTTGTTGTTGTAAGATACAACAGGAAGTCTTTATTATAGTCTAGAGGAATAAGTAGAGGGGCAGAAATTATAGATTTCTTTAATGCATACAATAAATGTTGTGCTGCCTCATCCCCCAAAAAATGGTCTCCTGACTTCAAAAGGCACACAAAACCTTTCACAATATCAACATAGCTTGGTACGAAACATCGAACCAAATTTGTCTTTCCTGGTAGGCTCTAAAGTTGATGCACTGTACGTGGGGGAGGCAACTGCAATATTGCCTCAACCTTTAAAGGGTCGACCGTGATCTCTTTGGTGGACACAATAATGTAATGTCCCTAATCTGAACCCTTTGTAATTGTATATATAGGCTGGTGAGCCATTGATACCAATTGTAAATATAAATGTACATATAGGCTGGTGAGCCGTTGGCACCAAGCTTTGGTTTTGCACGCATCTGAGTAGTGCATGAGAATTTTTATCAAAGAAAGGGTGGGCACATTTCATAGTGTTGCGCACACCTAGGAAAGTGCGTGTGGTTGCACAACAAAGGAATGGTGTGCACATTTCATAGTGTTGCATGCACTTGAGTAAGTGTGCGGGGTTTGTCTGGAAATGTGCATCGAACTGAGTTATAATATATATGTGTGTTTGTGTGTGTGTGTGTGTGTGTGTGTGTGTATTTGAAGTCAGATATTTTGTGTGATTATGAGGCTGGTGAGTCAAGACACAAATAGGCCAGTGTGTCTATCCTTGAAAAATTCAATCATACTCAAGTTATTAATATATTACATTGTTGCACGCAGAAATATCAGATGGAATGAGATGGGGAGCTAACTCCACCGAAAAAAAGAGAAAAGGGGAGGAACATAAGTCCTAGGGAATATTTTATTAATATTTCTAGAAAATTGTATGTTATGGATAATTATTTATCCTAAGTTCTCGAGGGAAGGGAACAAGTCACCAAGTGGGTAAAGCTACTTTTGAAGGTGACAAGTGTCCAAATTAAGGCATGCAATACATATTGTTGGCCTTAGTCTATTTTGGAAAATCATCCATATTCTCATGGGTAGAAGGGGTCGGACCATCTGGAAATATATGACTATTAACTTATCTACAAGAAAATCTTTTAACTTTTTTTTCTGTATTGTAACCAGAGTTTTGTTTTCGAAGAGGCGGGTTATCAGGCATGTGAGTAGTCTCTTTAGGTGAGATATTTGTTGTCGAAGAGGCAATTTGTCATGCCCATGAGCATTCTCTCCAAGTGATATTTTTGTCGAGAATTGTTCCCGGGTACACTGGGCATTAGTTGCATGGATTTGAGACTTCTTGTTCGGCCTATTGCTGGAACCCTAGAAGGGAAGTGGGGCAGTCAAAGGACTGTTGAGTAAGGAAGGGGAGCACTTCCTTGGGTGTAATAGGTGTGTGGGGAATGAGATATTGTAGGCTAGTTGAAGGAGTGGTACCTTGGACTGAGAAATTATGTTGAATATCATACCTTAGCCTGGAATTAGGAACCCTTTTTCCCTAGTGGATTTAAGCCCTAGCTCAGGGGTGAACTATTGCTGAAAGCTTATGAGCAACATAGTTTATGGTTGAGAGGAATGTCTAAGTTCTTCACCCAATTGGTGACTTTTCATAAAAAGCTAAGTGTCTTTATGTGCTTGTCTCATTTACTTTGTGCTTAATTATACATGTTTGATATGGGTTTAATTCTTGTATGTTGTTGAATATAAGTAATTGTCAATATTTTTGTTTAATGTTTCTTACACATGTAAGTGTGGTGTTGATATTCATTATTATAGTTGTGCATGAGCATGAAAAATGTTGACAATTTTTCCTATTAATTTAACCTTATGATAATGGCCACGAGTCTTCGAGGCAAGGTGAAAATGGCCATGTGCGTAGGGAATACTATGTGTGCACAAGGGGATGGATTTGCTTGTGTGCATAGGGAAGCAGTCCGCGCACATGAGGAAAATCAAAATTGGTGTGTGACATCAGAATGGTTGCATGCATAGTAGTGAGCACATGTTCAGGGTGGATTTCATGCATGGTAAGGTTGTGTGATGAGTATGATGGTTCTCACTGTGATATTGTGTTACTTCTGTTGTTTTAAGTTGTGTAAAAAGAAAAAATTTAGTGTGGGGCGACTCAACTTGAGGTTGAGTGTGTTAATTCAAGTTATATTGCACAAACTAGTGTTTAGAGTAGAATCTATGCACTGGATTTTGGAGTAGCATTGTTCAGTAGTAAGTTGGATGATATTATAAATTGGTATCAGAGAGACAATAGTTGAGATTGTGTGATGTGGCCCATCCTGGGTGGCTCAAAACATTACAAATTGGTATCAGAGCTACTTGTTCAACACTGGACTTGTATGGGCCAGAGGTCAACAAGAAGCATCAAATCTCTAGTTTTAACACTGAGCCTGCATGGGCTAAGTACCTACTTAAGGAAAAAATTCAAATTGGTAAGCGACCAAATTTGGAATTATAGCGCGGCGATGGTGCACATAAAATAAGAATGCACAAGTGTACGTGCTAAATTATTTTTGACATTGTGGGGCACAACACTTGGAAATGCATAGTAAATAATAGTGCATGGGTGTGTGCACTAAGTTTTAGGGATACACAGAGTAAAACTAGTGGTGCATGCATAATACTGATACGTGGTGTATATGTCGAATATCAACATCGTGCATTGGTATGTGTTGAATACCAGTCCACACACAAACTTTAGAAAGAAGGAAGAAAGGATTATGAAAAACTAGTGTAGAGTTTTCATGTAGTTATTGCATGAATTCATCTAACAAATATTGTTGCCTACACATTTTGCAGAATTACTAGTAATTAGAGCTGGAAATAATCAACGCAGAAGGTCAAAAGCATGGAAGATGCCTAGAGAACTAACAACCCTGATGATGAATTCGGGGATTTGTATGTCGGTTTGGGTGTTGATGATACATAATCCGAGGAACGCATAAAATTTGTAGAAACCATAAAGGGACTACAAAAATATATCCAAAGCTATAAAGGTGATAATGAAAGGCTTATGAAATCCAAGGAGAAACAATATGACTTCAATGTCAAGTTGATGCAAAGTTTGGACATAATAAAAAAGAAAATGGATAAGGAGACATAGAAAAGTAGGTCAAGAAATCGTAGGTCTCATGATGAGAAAAGAAGAGAAGCAAGAAGTGTTTATAGGTCTCACCACTCACCAAAGCGTTCATCTAGGAAATCACGTAGTAGCTCAAGTCCATCTCCCATCAGAAAGAATAAGAGAAGGACTGGGGTGGACGAGCTACATGGAGAAATGAATAAGATCAATCCTCCTACCTTTGACAGTGAGCACAAGAAGGATTAAGATACGAACACCTGGTTGTTGGGTATGAGGAAGTAATTCTAGCTGCATAATTATTTTGCGTAGGCAGAAGGGAGAATTTCCATCTATCAACTAAAAGCAAAATCATCAATGTGGTTGAACCGGTTTATGAGAGTGAAAAACATTGATGAAAAGAAGATTACTTAGAGGGAGTTCAAGAGGCATTTTCAAAATAAATACTTAATCAAGAGGTACCATGGAAAGAAAATGAAGGATTTCTTTGAACTCAAGTTTGGGAGTATGACAATAGATGAGTATAAAAAAAGATTCTTAGAGCTGCTAAAATATGTTGAATTCATCAAGGATGAGCAAGTTAAAATTCAAAGGTACCTGAGTGGGCTGCCCTCATTTATCAATGAAAATATACAATATGATGACCCAAAGGCACTAGAGGAAACTATAAGGCACACTAAATGTCTTTATGATCAACAAAGGGGAAGAATGACTTTCCAAAAATCTTGGGAAGACAAGATGAAAATCAAGGTGGAACATGGGAATAAGGGGGATAAGCCATTGTTTTTTAGAAATGGCTTAACCAACTCTCAAGGAGCCCAGAATGATGGAGATAGTGGAGAAAAATCCAAGGAAACAACCTATTCAATGTTGGGGTTGTGGAAAAGATCATATATGCAGAGATTTCCCTCAAAGTGGTGATAAAGCGAGGACTGCGTATAATGTACAACAAGTTGCGGCGATTGAGAATATGGGAACAAATGTACCTAGGATTTACGCAGCCCTAGATAATAAGTAAGATGAGTTTCAGTCTCACATTATTGAAGTGGAAGGTAATATTAATGACCAACTCATTTCTATTTTAATTAATTTAGGATCTAGTCATAGTTATCTATAACCTAAGATGGTGGAAATATTCCAATTTCCAAGAAGCAAGCTTGGAAAACCTTGGTTGGTGCAATTAGCTACAGGAGAAAAAAGGAAGATTAATGAGATGGTTAAGGCATGTCCAATGCATATAAATGGACTGAGCACAAAAGCTTATTTGAATGTCATACCTTTGGGCTGTTATGATTTCCTCATTAGTATGGATTGGTTGGACGAGCACCATGATGTTGGAATATTACAATAAGGCATTTTCTTATTTGGATGAAGAAGTAAACTTACGAACAAATCAAGGAATTCCAAGAGTTGTAACTATCATAGAAGTTTCATCCATGCAATTGAAGAAAATCTACATAAAAGGATTTCAAGTATTTGCAGCGTGCATGGAGGAGGAACCTAAGTATAAAGTGCCAAATGTTGAAGACTGTGCAGTACTGAAAGAGTTTGAGGATGTCTTTAAAGAAATTTTGGGGTTTCCACCAAAAAGAGATATAGATTTCTCTATAAATCTAATGTTGGGAGAAACACCCATATCCAAGACTCCTTATAGGATGAGTACGTCTGAGCTGAAGGAGTTGCAGATGCAACTTGAAGAGCTTCTAAAGAAGGCATATATATTCCTAAGTGTGTCACCTTGGGGTGCCCCAGTATTGTTAGTGAAGAAGAAGGATGGTACGTTGAGGCTTTGTATTGACTTTGGGCAGTTGAACAAGGTAACAGTAAAAAACAAGTATATGTTTCCAATGATAGATGACCTCTTTGATCAGCTGAGGGGCGTGTAGATATTTTCAAATATTGATCTCATATCTAGATATCACCAAGTGATAATTAAAGAAGAAGACATCAACAATATTGCCTTCATAATGAGATATGGACATTATGAGTTCACAGTGGTGCCATTTGGATTGTTAAATGCACCAGTTTCTTTCATGTGTTTGATGAATAGAGTTTTCAGAAATTAATTAGATAAGTTTGTCATTTTATTTCTGGATGACATACTTATTTACTCAAAGTTTGAAGAAGAGCACAAGCAACACTTGAGGATGGTGCTACAAGTTTTGAGAGAACATTAGTTGTATGCAAAGTTGAGCAAGTGCTCATTTTATCAGTGACAGATTCATTATTTGGGTCATATCATTTCAAGGGAAGGAATAGTTGATCTAGAAAAGATAAAATCCATTGAGGAATGGTCGACACCAAGAAATATCACAGAGGTGAGGTCCTTCATGGGACTTGAAGGTTATTACATAAGGTTGTTGAAGGCTTCTCAAATATTGTACATCCAATTACATCCTTACAAAATAAAGGTGTGCGCTTTGAATGGACTTCAGATTGTGCAAGGAGTTTTCATCACTTGAAAAGTTTGTTGACAATTGCGCCAATACTAAGGATTGTTGATTCAGATGCATGGAAGGAAGGGCCCAATGGATTCCTTAGTCATAATGGACATGTGGTGTGCTATGAATCAAGAAAGTTAAAATAGCATGAAAGGCTATGTTCTTCCTAAAGTCTGCACCTGACTGCTAAAGGGCAGAGCTAGGCCACCTCAAGTTTATAATGATTGGTTTTGTTGGTAAGTTGGTTTTGTTGGTCAGCTTAAGGATAGGTTTTCAGATATGGTAATCGGGTTGGACATGACACATGGTATAAAAGTAGGCTCTCCTTTGCCAATGGTATGGATATTAATGAACAGTTGGGGATATGAAAAGACAAACACAAGAAACAACAACAATCAATGCAATGAATCAGTTGCTATGTGATAATAAAGACTTAAAATAATATCTTAAGGCTTAGACAAGTATCTAGATACAAATCATTCAACAGGTTTCCAAATAGTAGATCTTTCGCTAAACAATAGTTGTATAACAAGTTGCAGAATCAGCAAAAAGATGAACTAAGATAATGGCCGAAAGAATAAGGAAATGTACATTGCACACATCACAAAATTTGCATTCAAGACAAGATTAAACACATAAATATTTGAGTAAGAGAACACAATTGTCATCAAAATATATTCGCTAGGTATAGAAATTTATAGTCAACTGTGCAGGTTCATCCCTTCTGTTGCTTCTATTCTTCTCCAACAATTGAACCCTCAAAACATATAGAAACTGCATATTTATCAGAAATGCAGAGGCCCTCGACCAATGTGGAACTAGGGTTTAACTCTACCACATCTGTCGTTAAACAAATTATTATATTCACTAAACACTGGCTAGAGTATCTTAATGTATACTTCAAGCCCGACTTAAATAAAAAGGAGTGATTCTCATCACACAAAAAGACCATTGATTATGCCTTATTCTAAAAGAATCCTGCAATTAAATAACTGAAAACTGCTACTTGCAATGATATAATATTAAATAACTGAGATCTGACAGAAATGACCAAGAGTGACAGAACTAAGTTATGTATCGATCATGGCACATACGCGCGTTGTTGGAGGCCACTGGAGACAACTGGAAGTGTTCCCGTGTCTTTCCCCCACTTATCTTTTTGAGGACATAAGAAAGTTGTGTTTCACTTTGCTGGAGTCTGAACATGTAGTTTCCCCATTCCTATTTCGGTGCCCCCCTTTAAACCTTTCAAATATGAAATAAATGTGGGTGAGCCACTTCAGAATTTTGACATTTAGAGGTTTCAAAGCACATAGGATGCATATCCTCCGGAGGATAGAAACCTCAAAGTCATTAACCAACACTAATCACTTATTAACCCGAGATTACCTTTAACCTTCATCATTTCAGGACTTTAGGAATCTGACTCTTTGGGGTTCGGGAGCTTGCGCTTGTTCTTAATATAAATCTCCTGGAGTAAGATCTATCGAAGTTGACATGGAAAACAATGACATGTCCACCTGCCAGAGAGTGACATGTGTCACTCGAAAATGAGTGGATGATGGGACCCAAATGACCAGAAGTGAGTGCCACATGTCAGGGATGGATGGAAGCCACGTTTCGGTGCTTGATGTCTACCACATGTCTCGATGAATGAGTGTCACATGCTTTGACACTTCAGGCTTCAGGGAGCTGTTGCTTCAGAGCACCGACACTTCGAAGCTTTGGAGGCTTCGGAGGCTTCGACACTTCAGTGTCTGAACACGTCAGAAGTTTTGAATCAATGGCAAGTTCAAATGCCTGAACGTCGAAGTCGTGGAGTCATCCATGTTAAACCTCACACAAGTTTGAGACTCTGAATGCGCGAGAGCCATTGATCTACATCGACTGTTGGATCTCCACCATTGAATATTTGAACTTTCTGTTTGGCTTAAGTTATAATCCTAAAATGGACTTCTTTGATTTGCTTCCTTTTTCTGCGGAAGCTTACTGAGCTTGCAGAGGACTTGTTGGACCTGGATGTATCCTATGCACACAAAATATTTGATGGACCTGATGCATGCTCAATTAGTGGCAAATATGATGACAAGTATTTCAAACTCAAACTACAACATGAAATCACCCTTCAAGAAAGCAAAAAAAATATGGTGCAGAATAAGTAAAGACGAGAAGGGGCCATGAAATTGAGTGATTAAATAATGGAGAATAAGCTAAGAAAACAACCACAAAACTTAGAATCGATGGATGCATAGGGTAAATGAGGTTAAAGGGCAGGGGTGCAAACCTAGGTTACAACATGGCTCCAACCGGAGCTAGCACTTCCCTGTGAGGTGCTAAGAACAATAGACCAGGTGCCTTACATGTCAGAACCTCGCTCCCACTGGTTGTAACTTACCTCTATTTTATGTTTGTCAGGCATGTATCTTTGAAGTTCAAAACAACAAATACACCCCAGTGCCTTTGTTGGGTTATGGAGTCTTTATTCAATATGAAACTTAAAACTGCAGCTACACCCCGGTGCCTTTGTTGGGCTATGGAGTCTTTATTCACACACAACTAACTAATCAGATGAAAAAATAAAAGGAAAGCATATATGGTACAAGAGGGACCTTCCCTTCATCCTTAAACAAAATAGTGTTTCAGGAAGCACCCATTTATTGGGCCTTCGACAATCTCTGTATCATCTAGATTGTGCAAGATAAATGTGTTATTGTCCAGAACCTCAACCACCTTAAAAGAGCCGAACCAGAGATTATCAAATTTGCCATTCTTGAACTTGTCATCCCTTCTGACATCTCACCTCAAAACCAGGCCACCTTTTTGAAAGATCTCTTTCTTGGTTTTCTTGTCAAAGGATGATTTGATATTGCTTTGGTATGCTTCGGTCTTCTGATCCAGTGCTTCTCTCTTTTGTTGAACCTCTATAATCTGGAAGATTCTCCTTTGGATGTCATTTGGCTCCTCAATCTCTTCCTGTAAGAATTTTAGGACCGGTATACCAAGCTAGGTGGGAAAGAAATCGTCTACACCATAGACAAGATGAAATGGCGAGGTTCCCAAATACTTCTCAGTGCTGATTATGTCGGTCCACAAAGCATATTTGAGTTTAGAGTCCCAGGATTTCTTATTTTTGGCCAACAACTTCTTGATAACCCTAATGAGAGTTTTTTTTTATGACTCTGCCAGACCATTCCCCTGAGGGTAATAGGGTGTGGAATGTGTCAAGGAAATGTTATGACTGCCACATAAGTCAATCATGGTTTTGGAATTGAAATATTGGGCATTGTCTGTTATAATCTTGTTGGGGCACGCGAATCTGGAAAAAATATTGGTTTCCAGGAAATTCATGATCACCTTGTCAGTGGAATTCCTGGTGGGCACAACCTCGATCCACTTGGTGAAATAGTTAGTGGCAGTGAGGATCCACTTGTGTTGCCCACTGGAGGGTGAATTTATCTCACCTATGAAGTCTAACCCCCATGCTTAAATGGACCAATAGCAGTGATAGGTTTTAGGGGTAGTGATAGTAACTTATGTTTTCCTACAAATTTCTAACATTCATTGCATGTCCTAACAGTAGTAAATACATAAGGGGAAAGGGTGGACCAGTAGTACCTTGCCCTTAGGATCTTGAGAGTTGTTGCCTTATGATGGTGTCCTCCACATACTCCTCTATGCATTTCTATTATGACTTGTTTGGCTTCATTTTCATCAAGGCATTTTAACAGGATGCCAACAGGATCCCTCCAATACAAGTTCTGGTTTGAAATGCAGAATTTGATAGCCTTCAACTTGAAAGACCTGGCCTTTGTCTTCTTCACATCTGGTGGACATTTAATATGTTGCAAAAAATAAATGATGTTTCTATACCAAGGTGAAGAGGAGTAATTTTCAAATACTTGCACGTTGTCTTGTCCAGGATGTATGATGGGTGCATCTAATTGGGTGAAGATTTGATGTAATTATAGCACCTTACAGTTTGATTCTGATAACAACTTGGAAAGTCCTTGTCCCTTGATCAGCTTGGTGGGTTTTATGTGCAGGTCATACTCCAATAGTTTGACAATCCACTTCCCTCTTTTCCCCTCACTATTTGGCTGGACCAGAATCTCTTTGACACTGTTGTTGGGAACAAAGGTTGTTATGCTAGACTGTAACACATATACCCTGAAGGCCTTGAGTGCTTTGACCAGCGCATACGCCTTCTTTTCTAATATATCATACTTCATCTCAACATATTAGAGAGATTTTCTAAAAAAGGCTATGGGTTGTTCATGCCCTTCTCCATTTTTCTACAGTAGTACAACATCAATGGTCTCCTCAGAAGTGAAAGAGAAGATGGAGAAATATTTGGCATAGTCAGAGCTGGCTAATACGGGGGCTTCAACTAAAGCCTGCTTGATCCTTTGGAATGTTGGTTTTGCATCTAGTGACCATTTTATCACATCTTTCTTCAACATGTTAGTGACAGGCTTTAGGATTTCGACGAAATTTGGCACAAAGCGCCTTAGGAAGTTTATCTTGCCAACGAAAGATTGGATAGCCTTTTTATTTATGTGGATTTCGATCTCTTGAATGGAATAAACTCGCTTTGGATCAATTTTTATACCTCCTGCYKATATGATGTGGCCCAGRAKCTTGCCTTCTAGCATGGCAAAGTGGTACTTCCTAGGATTTAGAGATATTTTGTATCTCCTGCATTTCCGGAAAACMTGCTCCAGATGATGCAAATGTTCATCATCATACTTGGAGAAAATGGTGGTGTCATCCAAATATATAACCATAAATTTGTCTTTCTCCCCCACAAAATCTATGTCCATGGCCCTCTAAGAGGTGGTCCTTGCGTTCATCAGTCCAAAAGGCATTTTGTCATACATGAATGATCCTCATGGGGTGGTGAATGTTGTTTTTTATTTTTCCTCTTCACACACAGCTATCTGGTTATAACTCGAGTATCCATCTAATAAGGAAATCATGTGGGTACCTACCACCCTCTATAAAATAAGATCCATCTTGGGGAGGGGGTAATTTTCCTTTAGAGAACACTTGTTGAGATTTCAGAAATCAACACACAAGTGTATCTCCCTGTTTTTATTCCTCACAAGTACCAAGTTAACCACCCAGTTTGAGTACCTTAATGGTAAAATAATCCTTACATCCAACATTCGTGATCCGAAATCGGATTCAGAAGGCTGACAGGGCTTCAAAAAGGCTCAAAAATGAAAGTGCTTGGAATCTGACGAAACCAACACCATTGCGTCTGTCTCGTCTTCCTGATTCCAGTGGTATAATTTTTATCGCAAACGGAGTCCGTATGAGGAAGATATCGCATTCTGTCTGCCGAGCCAAACAGGGAAAATTTTGGGATGCTGACTGTACCTGTCCGTACAGTCCGTACAGGACACGTGTCAGTCCGTACAGGAAACGTGGCACGTTCGTACAGGTAACACGTGGCAGTCTCAGGAGATGACACGTGGCGGCGTCCATACAGGACACGTGGCAGCCTCAGAGCGTGACACGTGGCAGGCAGTTTTGGCATTTATGGCATACGATTGGACCAATCCCGAGGTGACACGTGTCACCACTGGAAGGGTGACACGTGGCACGGGATGACGTGGCAGGCTTGCATGGAAGATGACGTGGTGTATGGAGGATGACATGGCACGGTGACAAGGCTGTACCGCAGAGCTGACATGGCAGACATGTGGGCGAATCAGGTGCTGACACGTGGCATCGTTCTGGGCGAATGATAGGGTGCCACGTGGCCCAATCACAGGCTGCCACGTGGCACCCCGGGTGTTGCCAATGTGGGCTATGTTAAAAAAATTTGTAGTCCGGGGGATTCGAACCCCGGACCTCCGCCTTTGTAACGCCTTAACACCATCCGCTAGCCACTGTACCATTGTATGCCGCTTGTTATTGATGCGGGCATTTTGGTATTTAAAGTAATGTTGTTGTGTATAATGGCGTGGGGCGGGGTCGGGGCTTAGCCCTGACCCTGATTACATACATTGAAATGTCGCGCGTATTTATTGGCCAAAGGTTATAACGCGGGG
>JZKD02S0806595.1:131354-159726 GCA_000966675.3 Picea glauca | reverse complement strand
GCAGGAACACTTCACAAAAGGAAATGGCGCACCACTTCAGGACTATGGTAGTGAATTCAAGTTGTCTCCAAAGAAAGGTGAAGATCAGCATGGAAGGTATAATGGTCATGTTTTTGTTAATTCTCCTTTTGATTATAACAAGAATAATCAAGTAAACCGGAACTTGTAGAGACTTTATCCATGTACTTACTATCATTCACCTAAGCATTGTGTTGCCAAGTGTTGGAAGAGACAAACTTTGTACAGGAAACCTATGTCGTCCAAGAAGGAAACACGACGTAAAGGCTCGAGTCCACAACGGAAGAAGGAGAAGGTCAAGCAGGTCTGGATGCCGAAAACTCATTGTACGTTTTGAAGCAAGAGTGGACATCAAGAGGCTAGTTGTTAGAAGCTTAATCCAGAGCTTCCTCCAAAGAAGGGCAAAAGGATTCTGCATGCACCCGCGAAGGAGGAAGGATTCCCAGCGAAGCAAGACGAACACCGTGAAGGAGAAAAAGCAGTCACTTGGTTCTGCCAGAAGTGGATGTCTCAGCTTCATTGTGTTTAGCTTCCCCTGATGTAATCATCTTTCAGAGACAAAGGGCAATCCGGGTGGCCTATCCCGAGCTTGTCGAGTGGTCTGTAACCTTTTGGGGACCAAAAGGTCTTATTGTTGGGAGGTGTGATCCGAAATCGGATTCAGAAGGTTGACAGGGCTTCAAAAAGGCTCAAAAATGAAAGTGCTCGGAATCTGATGAAACCAACACCATTGCGTCCGTCTCGTCTTCCTGATTCCAGTGGTATAATTTTTATCACAAACGGAGTCCGTATGAGGAAGATATCGCATTCTGTCCGCCGAGCCAAACAGGGAAAATTTTGGGATGCTGACTGTACCTGTCCGTACAGTCCATGCAGGACACATGGCACGTTCGTACAGGTAACACGTGGCAGTCTCAGGAGATGACACGTGGCGGTGTCCGTACAGAACACGTGGCAGCCTCAGAGCGTGACACGTGGCAGGCAGTTTTGGCATTTATGGCATACAATTGGACCAATCCCGAGGTGACACGTGTCACCACTGGAAGGGTGACACGTGGCATGGGATGATGTGGCAGGCTTGCGTGGCAGATGACATGGCGTATGGAGGATGACGTGGCACGGTGACAAGGCTGTACGGCAGAGCTGACATGGCAGACATGTGGGTGAATCAGGTGCTGACACGTGGCATCGTTCTGGGCGAATGATAGGGTGCCACGTGGCCCAATCACAGGCTGCCACATGGCACCCCGTGTTTTGCCAATGTGGGCTATGTTAAAAATTGTTGTGGTCCGGGGGATTCAAACCCCGGACCTCCGCCTTTGTAACGCCTTAACACCATCCGCTAGCCACTGTACCATTGTATGCCGCTTGTTATTGATGCGGGCGTTTTGGTATTTAAAGTAATGTTGTTGTGTATAATGGCGTGGGGCGGGGCCGGGGCTTAGCCCCGACCCCGATTACATACATTGAAATGTCGCGCGTATTTATTGGCCAAAGGTTATAACGCGGGGGGTTTTAAAACATTAAACCCACGGTCTTTGTATTGTAATATGACCAAGCGTCGAGCGCAAAGGGGGCTAGGGCCAGCGCTTAGCCCATAGGGCTAGCGCTAGGCCATATGGTGTCCAATATGACCAATAGCGCGCCCTTTGGGGGCTGCGTCCAGTTATGTAACTATATTATATAGTTATAAGTGGGTTTTATAACCACTTGACTAATTTAAATGTAATTAACTCATAATTGGGAGTTATTGGGATTTTTTAGAGCCTAATTCTTGGGAGGAAGTTGGAGATTGAAACCAACTTTCCCAACTATTTAACCAAGGCCATGTTGAGGCCATTGGGGTCATAGTTTGAAGCCTTTGGAGAGATTTTGGACAGTTTTGGAGAACAAAGATGCTGAGGCAAAGCCAGGTCTAAGCCAGTTTGAGGCAGAGGAGTTGTTGAGGTAGAGATGCTGTCGGACGATTTCTGAGAGTTTGGTATATCCGTTTCAAGTGCCGTAAGTTGTGCAAGATTCTAGAGATCATGGCGAACAAGACCAGATCATTCTAGGAGCCAATCGTCAATTTTAAATATGTACTAATAAACTTTCAAAAACAAATCAAGAAGCCTCCCTCACAGAGAAAAGGCCCGGAGACGTAGGCAAAGTTGCCGAACTCCGTTATCAAACTTGTGCATTATGGTTTGATGTTTTCATTTTGTTTTCAGATCTGAAAATATGTCTATGGATGTATAATTCATTTCTTTTCTTGCTCTTTCGTTAAGTTTCCCAATGGTTAATAAATGCATGCAAATAAAAACTCAACCATAGTCATTTCGAAAAATCCTGACGGATCAATTCGTTTTAGTTGTTTCTCGATTATGGACATCAACATGGGATTAAATTGCCGAATATTTTGTTTGAATGACTTGGAGCCAGCCTTCATATGGATCTTATGCTAGATGATGTCAATGTCAAATGTCTTTAAATCCTCATGCGACCATGCAAAAGTATCAACAAACCTTTTGATGAGACTGACATACCTGCCCCTTTGTTCTACAACTAATGCTTTGGACAACTTGATGATCTTGGGATTCTCAATGGTCCCAATATTGAAATCTGTTATCTCTTCTCCTTGATTCTTCATGGAAGCTTCTCTGGAAACATCATTACTGTCGAACAACCTTTCCAATGGCACTAGTCCTCTTGGAATGTGATTGGTTTTTAGCTCCAAAATATCGTGGTCAACTATTGTCTTTAGCAGATGAGATGTTTGCTAATTTTCTAATTCATTGTTTTCACCTTCTTGGCTTTCTTTTTCGATTGAGATATTGGAGAATTCATCAATGGTGTGTAGAAATATTTGTAGCTCTATATCATCACTAAAGACTTTCCATTGCTTTCTCTTTTTTGGTATGGTTGTTCTATGTTTGATTTCCACCTGATATTTAATATTTGGACCAATGGGAGGTCTAAAAGTGCTGGCAGCTAAGGCCAGAGAATCTGCCTTCTGATTATTTTCTCTGAGAATGAAGGATATGTTAAATGCTAGAAATGAATTTTCGACTAGGTCCCATGCCTTGTTTATGTATTGCTTGAGCCTCTGTTGTTTAGCTTGATAGATGTTCTTGACTTGATTGATGATTAACTCGGAATCACCAAAAATTGTTGAACAGTGAATGGCCATGTCTTTGGCAGCCCTCAGTCCCAGAACTAAAGCTTCACATTCAACTATATTATTAGTAGTTTCAAACTCTAGCTTATAAGAGAGTTTTACTACCTCTTGTGAAGGGGATATGAGGAGCATACTTGCCCCAGATCATTCCTTTGATGAAGAGCCATCAAAATACATTTTCCGTACTTTTTTTAGTTGATCTGTCAGTGGCTGATATTTACGTTGGCTAACTGATATTTCGGTTTGATCATCATTTAAATGAAAAATAGATGAGTCAATCTCACCTTCAACAACATAAATTGGGTGATTGCTTGGGTTTTGATGGTCACTAACGATATAGGCTAATTTTACCTCTCTGTATAGCCTTCTATGTTCCCCTCTGAACACAGGGATGGTGGCGTAAGTGAGGTCCATTTGTAATGATCCTCCAACCTTCTTAGCCCTAGTTCTGGATAAGAGAATACCAAACTTCGAGGGAATGTCAGCCATAACAATGTCCATTACTGCACTCTTCATTAGTAATTATGCCAAAGAAACCACCATAGAATTTATCAGTCCTAGACATTTTACTTTCTTAGAATCAAAGGAGTACAAGTCTTGGTAGGGTTTGGTGATCTCTGAACCTAGTTCTTCCATAACAACCTTGGGCATAACGTTGTGTGAGGCCCCTGAGTCCATAAGATAGTTATGTAGGATCTTTTCATGGACATTTAAAGATATATAGAATGTTGGAGAAGCATCAGATCCATGCTTAATATGTGGACCTACAATAATGGTTGGGTTCTCATCCTGCAGACTAATTACATCAGAAGATACAATAGAAGTGGTTGGTCACAAAACTTTTATGATGGATTTTTTGAAAGGTTCATTCTTCATCAATTTTGTCAAATCCACATGGATCTTGATCTTTCTCAACTCATGCTCTAGGCTGAATGAGGTTGGTGGCCTATCAAATTCCTTTATTTCAGGGACTANGTCCACAAAGCATATTTGAGTTTAGAGTCCCAGGATTTCTTATTTTTGGCCAACAACTTCTTGATAACCCTAATGAGAGTTTTTTTTTATGACTCTGCCAGACCATTCCCCTGAGGGTAATAGGGTGTGGAATGTGTCAAGGAAATGTTATGACTGCCACATAAGTCAATCATGGTTTTGGAATTGAAATATTGGGCATTGTCTGTTATAATCTTGTTGGGGCACGCGAATCTGGAAAAAATATTGGTTTCCAGGAAATTCATGATCACCTTGTCAGTGGAATTCCTGGTGGGCACAACCTCGATCCACTTGGTGAAATAGTTAGTGGCAGTGAGGATCCACTTGTGTTGCCCACTGGAGGGTGAATTTATCTCACCTATGAAGTCTAACCCCCATGCTTAAATGGACCAATAGCAGTGATAGGTTTTAGGGGTAGTGATAGTAACTTATGTTTTCCTACAAATTTCTAACATTCATTGCATGTCCTAACAGTAGTAAATACATAAGGGGAAAGGGTGGACCAGTAGTACCTTGCCCTTAGGATCTTGAGAGTTGTTGCCTTATGATGGTGTCCTCCACATACTCCTCTATGCATTTCTATTATGACTTGTTTGGCTTCATTTTCATCAAGGCATTTTAACAGGATGCCAACAGGATCCCTCCAATACAAGTTCTGGTTTGAAATGCAGAATTTGATAGCCTTCAACTTGAAAGACCTGGCCTTTGTCTTCTTCACATCTGGTGGACATTTAATATGTTGCAAAAAATAAATGATGTTTCTATACCAAGGTGAAGAGGAGTAATTTTCAAATACTTGCACGTTGTCTTGTCCAGGATGTATGATGGGTGCATCTAATTGGGTGAAGATTTGATGTAATTATAGCACCTTACAGTTTGATTCTGATAACAACTTGGAAAGTCCTTGTCCCTTGATCAGCTTGGTGGGTTTTATGTGCAGGTCATACTCCAATAGTTTGACAATCCACTTCCCTCTTTTCCCCTCACTATTTGGCTGGACCAGAATCTCTTTGACACTGTTGTTGGGAACAAAGGTTGTTATGCTAGACTGTAACACATATACCCTGAAGGCCTTGAGTGCTTTGACCAGCGCATACGCCTTCTTTTCTAATATATCATACTTCATCTCAACATATTAGAGAGATTTTCTAAAAAAGGCTATGGGTTGTTCATGCCCTTCTCCATTTTTCTACAGTAGTACAACATCAATGGTCTCCTCAGAAGTGAAAGAGAAGATGGAGAAATATTTGGCATAGTCAGAGCTGGCTAATACGGGGGCTTCAACTAAAGCCTGCTTGATCCTTTGGAATGTTGGTTTTGCATCTAGTGACCATTTTATCACATCTTTCTTCAACATGTTAGTGACAGGCTTTAGGATTTCGACGAAATTTGGCACAAAGCGCCTTAGGAAGTTTATCTTGCCAACGAAAGATTGGATAGCCTTTTTATTTATGTGGATTTCGATCTCTTGAATGGAATAAACTCGCTTTGGATCAATTTTTATACCTCCTGCTTATATGATGTGGCCCAGGAGCTTGCCTTCTAGCATGGCAAAGTGGTACTTCCTAGGATTTAGAGATATTTTGTATCTCCTGCATTTCCGGAAAACCTGCTCCAGATGATGCAAATGTTCATCATCATACTTGGAGAAAATGGTGGTGTCATCCAAATATATAACCATAAATTTGTCTTTCTCCCCCACAAAATCTATGTCCATGGCCCTCTAAGAGGTGGTCCTTGCGTTCATCAGCCCAAAAGGCATTTTGTCATACATGAATGATCCTCATGGGGTGGTGAATGTTGTTTTTATTTTTCCTCTTCACACACAGCTATCTGGTTATAACCCGAGTATCCATCTAATAAGGAAATCATGTGGGTACCTACCACCCTCTATAAAATATGATCCATATTGGGGAGGGGGTAATTTTCCTTTAGAGAACACTTGTTGAGATTTCAGAAATCAACACACAAGTGTATCTCCCTGTTTTTATTCCTCACAAGTACCAAGTTAGCCACCCAGTTTGAGTACCTTAATGGTAAAATAATCCTTACATCCAACATTCGTTTTAGTTGTTTCTCGATTATGGACATCAACATGGGATTAAATTGCCGAATATTTTGTTTGAATGACTTGGAGCCAGCCTTCAGATGGATATTATGCTAGATGATGTCAATGTCAAATGTCTTTAAATCCTCATGCGACCATGCAAAAGTATAAACAAACCTTTTGATGAGACTGACATACATGTCCCTTTGTTCTACAACTAATGCTTTGGACAACTTGATGATCTTGGGATTCTCAATGGTCCCAATATTGAAATCTGTTATCTCTTCTCCTTGATTCTTCATGGAAGCTTCTCTGGAAACATCATTACTGTCGAACAACCTTTCCAATGGCACTAGTCCTCTTGGAATGTGATTGGTTTTTAGCTCCAAAATATCGTGGTCAACTATTGTCTTTAGCAGATGAGATGTTTGCTAATTTTCTAATTCATTGTTTTCACCTTCTTGGCTTTCTTTTTCGATTGAGATATTGGAGAATTCATCAATGGTGTGTAGAAATATTTGTAGCTCTATATCATCACTAAAGACTTTCCATTGCTTTCTCTTTTTTGGTATGGTTGTTCTATGTTTGATTTCCACCTGATATTTAATATTTGGACCAATGGGAGGTCTAAAAGTGCTGGCAGCTAAGGCCAGAGAATCTGCCTTCTGATTATTTTCTCTGAGAATGAAGGATATGTTAAATGCTAGAAATGAATTTTCGACTAGGTCCCATGCCTTGTTTATGTATTGCTTGAGCCTCTGTTGTTTAGCTTGATAG
This sequence comes from Picea glauca, assembly GCA_000966675.3. Taxonomy (NCBI): domain Eukaryota; kingdom Viridiplantae; phylum Streptophyta; class Pinopsida; order Pinales; family Pinaceae; genus Picea; species Picea glauca. The sequence continues at coordinate 152,734 of JZKD02S0806595.1, read as the reverse complement.
ATGTTCTTGACTTGATTGATGATTAACTCGGAATCACCAAAAATTGTTGAACAGTGAATGGCCATGTCTTTGGCAGCCCTCAGTCCCAGAACTAAAGCTTCACATTCAACTATATTATTAGTAGTTTCAAACTCTAGCTTATAAGAGAGTTTTACTACCTCTTGTGAAGGGGATATGAGGAGCATACTTGCCCCAGATCATTCCTTTGATGAAGAGCCATCAAAATACATTTTCCGTACTTTTTTTAGTTGATCTGTCAGTGGCTGATATTTACGTTGGCTAACTGATATTTCGGTTTGATCATCATTTAAATGAAAAATAGATGAGTCAATCTCACCTTCAACAACATAAATTGGGTGATTGCTTGGGTTTTGATGGTCACTAACGATATAGGCTAATTTTACCTCTCTGTATAGCCTTCTATGTTCCCCTCTGAACACAGGGATGGTGGCGTAAGTGAGGTCCATTTGTAATGATCCTCCAACCTTCTTAGCCCTAGTTCTGGATAAGAGAATACCAAACTTCGAGGGAATGTCAGCCATAACAATGTCCATTACTGCACTCTTCATTAGTAATTATGCCAAAGAAACCACCATAGAATTTATCAGTCCTAGACATTTTACTTTCTTAGAATCAAAGGAGTACAAGTCTTGGTAGGGTTTGGTGATCTCTGAACCTAGTTCTTCCATAACAACCTTGGGCATAACGTTGTGTGAGGCCCCTGAGTCCATAAGATAGTTATGTAGGATCTTTTCATGGACATTTAAAGATATATAGAATGTTGGAGAAGCATCAGATCCATGCTTAATATGTGGACCTACAATAATGGTTGGGTTCTCATCCTGCAGACTAATTACATCAGAAGATACAATAGAAGTGGTTGGTCACAAAACTTTTATGATGGATTTTTTGAAAGGTTCATTCTTCATCAATTTTGTCAAATCCACATGGATCTTGATCTTTCTCAACTCATGCTCTAGGCTGAATGAGGTTGGTGGCCTATCAAATTCCTTTATTTCAGGGACTAMAGGTTTAGATAGGGGAAGTTGTTGAGATTTAGATGACATACCTTTACTTGGATTTGGCTTGGGAGGAACTTTGGCATGTTTGTTTTGATCAAATGTGGTGGCTTTGGGAGGCCCCKCTCTGGGCCTCAAATCATATTTTTTGGGGGGTTGGCCTTGAAAAAMTCCCTCTTTCYGTATTTGATTGTCAAACTAATTTGACAGTTGTGCTACCTCATATTCTTGATGTGTTAAGTGACTGGTATAAAAGTYTGCTTCATTGAAAAGTACAACAACAATATAATMTACAACATCATTGTCTACATCTATCTCCCCAATATGATGTTCTTAGAAACTAGGCGCTACCCTTTGATCATCATCATTCCTCCTTTCTCTCTACATTATCTGAGAGGCATCATTAGTCCTTCTAAACTGGTTTGGATTTATATTTCCACCTCCTTGAAAAGCTCTGTTTGGTTGTTTAGATTCCCATTTCAGCTTAGCTATTTCAGATGTCAGATCCTTCAAAGTTTTGGTCATTTAATAAAGTTTGGGATCAGACGTGGATGGGTTAGAGGAGGCAGGGGAATCTTCTCTCTATTTCTTCTTGGCTTTATCAAATCTATTCTTTAACCTGTTGGATGCCAAGATATTGGATTCAACCTCAATGGTTGCTTGTTGCATGGACAACAAGGTGGTGGATCTTCTCTCCCTCAACAAAAGAGAGAAATTTGCATCAAATGCATTGGCATAAGTGATCTTGGAAGAGGCTTCAGTTGGTTTGATCTCATCTAGGATTCTACCAGACATATTATTGAATCTCTTGGTGAATTTTGAAATAGATTCACCATTATTTCTCTTTAGAGCCCCAAACTCAGTGATGTAGTAGAGATAATCTCTATTATCTCCCCATTTCTTTATGAAATATTCATATAATGCCTCAATATCTATGATGGAGGCTGGAGGAAGACCCCAAAACCATTTCCTTACTTCCCCATCCAGACTATGCACAAACAAACTCATCCACACATCTGCATAGTCACTGTTAAAGTTGTCTGCAAAGTTGTAGAAGGCTACTAGATGTTCCTCATTTGTGACATCACCTTGCCCATCATATCTTGGTAAATATTTCATCTAATATGTGGATGTGAGTGCATGTAATCCTACAAGAAGAACCATGGGTGCATATCTGGAAACAATAATGGCATCCATCCTGTTAGCAACCATTGCTTGGGAAATGGGAATCTGGATATTTATGGGAGCTACAGGGGTGGATGCTAGACTGAATGATGAAGTAGAGTAATGGGCTGAAGATGTCTAAGGTTACTTGGAATTTTGATTCACAAGGCTAGCAAATTCTAGTTGCTTGCGATGATGAAGAGAAGTAGACTCTAAGAGCGCGGTTTTACCCTTGAGGGGGGAGGTATATCTCTGAGCTACAATGGATTTTCTTAGTTGTCTTTCTGGCTCAGAGACTACTGTGTCCTTCTCAAGGTTAAGATGAGCCTTGGTGGATTTGATGTGTTCATATTTTGATCTTTTGAGTCCTTTTCTAGGTGCCAGTATTTCCTTCATAAATTCTACTTAGTGGAGTCGCCAGGTGAAATATGACAATCTGTCTGTGTCTGATATTTGTTCACCATCAAAGGTCAGTGCTATTCAATTTCATTCTCCCAGGGAAAGATATTTTGTTACTCCATTCCCCAGCAACGACACTAGAATATGTTGGTCCTAAAGTATGCACCTGTTTGCTAAAGGGCAAAGCTAGGCCACCTCAAGTTTATAATGATTGGTTTTGTTAGTAAGTTGGTTTTGTTGATCAGCTTAAGGATAGGTTTTCAGAGATGGTAATCGGGTTGGACAGGCCACACAATATAAAAGTCTCTCCTTTGCCAATGGTATGGATATCAATGAACAGTTGGGGATATGAAAAGACAAACACAAGAAGCAACACCAAGCAATGCAATGAATCATTTTTTATGTGAGAATAAAGACTTAAAATAATATCTTAAGGCTTAGACAAGTATCTAGATGCAAATCATTCAACAGGTTTCCAAATAGTAGATCTTTCACTAAACAATAGTTGTATAACGGGTTGCAGAATCAACAAAAAGATGAACTAAGACAATGGCTAAAAGAATAAGGAAATGTACATTGCACACATCACAAAATTTGCATTCAAGACAAGATTAAACACATAAAGTTTTGAGTAAGAGAACACATCTATCATCAACATATATTCACTAGGTAGAGAACTTTATAGTCAACTGTGTAGGTCTAGCCCTTATGTTGCTTCTATTCTTCTCCAACAATTGAACCCTCAAAACATATAGAAACTGCATATTTATCAGAAATGCATAGGCCCTCGACCAATGTGGAACTGGGGTTTAACTCTACCACATATGTTGTTAAACAACTTATTAACTTCACTAAATAATGGCTAGAGTATATTAATGTATACTTTGAGCCCGAATTAAATAAAAATGAGTGGTTCTTATCACACAAAAAGACCATTGATTATGCCTTAATCTAAAAGAATCATGCAATTAAATAACTAAAAACTGCTACTGGAAATGATATAATATTGATGCATGTGTTGGAGCGAACTGAGATCTGACAGAAATGACCAAGAGTGACAAAACTAAGTTTTGTATCGATCATGGCATGCACATGCGTTGTTGGAGGCCACTAGAGACAACTGGAATTATGGTTGCGTCTTTTCCCCACTTATATTTTTGAGGACATAATCAAGTCACGTTGCACTTTGGTGGAGTCTGGACATGTAGTTTTCATGCTCTTGGTTTGGCACCCCCCTTTAAACCTTTCAAATATGCAATAAATGTGGGTGAGCCACTTCATAATTTTGGCATTCAAAGGTTTCAGAGCCCAGAGGATGCATATCCTCTGGAGGACAGAACCCCTGAAGTTGTTAACCAACACTAATCACTTATTAACCCGAGATTACCTTTAACCTTCATCATTTCAGGACTTCGGGACTCTGAATCTTTGGGGTTTGGGAGCTTGCGCCTGTTCTTAATAGAAATCTACCAGAGTAAGATCTATGGAAGTTGACGTGGCAAACAATGACGTGTCCACCTGCCAAAGAGTGACATGTGTCACTCGAAAATGAGTGGATGAAAGGACCCAAATGACCAGAAGTGAGTGCCACGTGTTAGCGACGGATGGAAGCCACGTGTCAGCGCCTAATGGCTACGACGTGTCTTGAAGGATGAGTGTCGCGTGCTTTGACACTTCAGGCTTTGGGGAGTTGTTGCTTCGTATCCTTGACACTTCGGAGCTTCAAAGGCTTTAGAGGCTTCGATGACTTCGACACTTCAGTGTCTAGACACTTCAGAAATTTTGAACCAATGGTTAGTTCAGACGCCCGAATGCCAAAGTCGCAAATTCATTCCTGTTAAGCCCCGCGCAATTTTGAGACTCAGAATGCATGAGATCCATTGATCTGCATCGACTGTTGGATCTCCACCATTGAAGATTTGACTTGTTTGTTTGGCTTAAGTTCTAATCCTTAAATGGACTGCTTTGATTTGCTGCCTTTTTCTGCAAAAGCTTACTGAGCTTACATAGGACTTGTTGGACCTAGATGTCTCCTGCACACACAAAAGACTCGATGGAACTACTGCATGCTCAATTAGTGGCAAACATGATGACAAGTATTTCAAACTCAAACCAAAACATGAAATCACCCTTTAAGAAAGGGAAAAAAGATGGTGAAAAATAAGTAAAGACTAGCCGGGGCCATGAAGCTGAGTGATTAAATAATGGAGAATAAGCTAAGAAAGCAACCACAAAACTCAGAATAGATGGATGCATAGGGTAAAGGAGGGAAAAATCAGGGGTGCAAACCTAGGTTACAACACGCTCTATGCTACCCATGACTTAGAATTGGCATCCATAGTGCATGCCTTGAAGATGTGGTGACACTATCTCATGGGTAGAATATTTGAGCTTAGAACATATCATAGTGGTCTGAAGTATCTATTTGGACATCCAAGTTTAAATGCCAGATAAAGCAGGTGGTTATAATTCCTCAGTGAGTATGACTTTGACATAAATCATATCAGAGGAAAAGAGAGCAAGGCAGTTAACACACTCAGTAGGAGGGTGCATGAGATGCATGTTAGAACCATTAGCATGTACAAATCAAATTTGTGTGACAAAATTTTAGAAGTTTCCATATCATATCAATGTTATGTGAGCATAAAGGTGAATTTACAACAAGGTATGTCATGGCATAAATTTGAAGGTTGTGAGCTAAGAGAGGATGGGATCCTCATGTATAGGTGGATATTTTATGTGGCTAATGATCAGGAGTTGAACAGTGTGTTATTTTTAGATATACATAAAGTTTATTATGATAGACATCCAAGCTACCAGAAGGAAATTGTCGTAGTCAAAAATAAATATTATTGGTCAGGTATGAAAAAGGAGGTTGTTGATTTTATTGCTAGATGCCTTGAATGTCAAAAGGTGAAGGCTAAGCACAGAAATCCAGATGGTTTTCTACAACCTTTTCCCATTCTCGAGTGGAAGTGGGAAGTTGTGACCATGCATTTCATTACTAAGTTGCCTAGGACTGCTAAGCAACATGATTCTATTATGGTGGTGGTGGACAAGCTTACTAAAGATTCCCATTTTATTCNTTTGAGTCCTTTTCTAGGTGCCAGTATTTCCTTCATAAATTCTACTTAGTGGAGTCACCAGGTGAAATATGACAATCTGTCTGTGTCTGATCTTTGTTCACCATCAAAGGTCAGTGCTATTCAATTTCGTTCTCCCAGGGAAAGATATTTTGTTACTCCATTCCCCGGCAACGACACTAGAATATGTTGGTCCTAAAGTATGCACCTGTTTGCTAAAGGGCAAAGCTAGGCCACCTCAAGTTTATAATGATTGGTTTTGTTGGTAAGTTGGTTTTGTTGATCAGCTTAAGGATAGGTTTTCAGAGATGGTAATCGGGTTGGACAAGCCACACAATATAAAAGTCTCTCCTTTGCCAATGGTATGGATATCAATGAACAGTTGGGGATATGAAAAGACAAACACAAGAAGCAACACCAAGCAATGCAATGAATCATTTGTTATGTGAGAATAAAGACTTAAAATAATATCTTAAGGCTTAGACAAGTATCTAGATGTAAATCATTCAACAGGTTTCCAAATAGTAGATCTTTCACTAAACAATAGTTGTATAACGGGTTGCAGAATCAACAAAAAGATGAACTAAGACAATGGCTAAAAGAATAAGGAAATGTACATTGCACACATCACAAAATTTGCATTCAAGACAAGATTAAACACATAAAGTTTTGAGTAAGAGAACACATCTATCATCAACATATATTCACTAGGTAGAGAACTTTATAGTCAACTGTGTAGGTCTAGCCCTTATGTTGCTTCTATTCTTCTCCAACAATTGAACCCTCAAAACATATAGAAACTGCATATTTATCAGAAATGCATAGGCCCTCGACCAATGTGGAACTGGGGTTTAACTCTACCACATATGTTGTTAAACAACTTATTAACTTCACTAAATAATGGCTAGAGTATATTAATGTATACTTTGAGCCCGAATTAAATAAAAATGAGTGGTTCTTATCACACAAAAAGACCATTGATTATGCCTTAATCTAAAAGAATCATGCAATTAAATAACTAAAAACTGCTACTGGAAATGATATAATATTGATGCATGTGTTGGAGCGAACTGAGATCTGACAGAAATGACCAAGAGTGACAAAACTAAGTTTTGTATCGATCATGGCATGCACATGCGTTGTTGGAGGCCACTAGAGACAACTGGAATTATGGTTGCGTCTTTTCCCCACTTATATTTTTGAGGACATAATCAAGTCACGTTGCACTTTGGTGGAGTCTGGACATGTAGTTTTCATGCTCTTGGTTTGGCACCCCCCTTTAAACCTTTCAAATATGCAATAAATGTGGGTGAGCCACTTCATAATTTTGGCATTCAAAGGTTTCAGAGCCCAGAGGATGCATATCCTCTGGAGGACAGAACCCCTGAAGTTGTTAACCAACACTAATCACTTATTAACCCGAGATTACCTTTAACCTTCATCATTTCAGGACTTCGGGACTCTGAATCTTTGGGGTTTGGGAGCTTGCGCCTGTTCTTAATAGAAATCTACCAGAGTAAGATCTATGGAAGTTGACGTGGCAAACAATGACGTGTCCACCTGCCAAAGAGTGACATGTGTCACTCGAAAATGAGTGGATGAAAGGACCCAAATGACCAGAAGTGAGTGCCACGTGTTAGCGACGGATGGAAGCCACGTGTCAGCGCCTAATGGCTACGACGTGTCTTGAAGGATGAGTGTCGCGTGCTTTGACACTTCAGGCTTTGGGGAGTTGTTGCTTCGTATCCTTGACACTTCGGAGCTTCAAAGGCTTTAGAGGCTTCGATGACTTCGACACTTCAGTGTCTAGACACTTCAGAAATTTTGAACCAATGGTTAGTTCAGACGCCCGAATGCCAAAGTCGCAAATTCATTCCTGTTAAGCCCCGCGCAATTTTGAGACTCAGAATGCATGAGATCCATTGATCTGCATCGACTGTTGGATCTCCACCATTGAAGATTTGACTTGTTTGTTTGGCTTAAGTTCTAATCCTTAAATGGACTGCTTTGATTTGCTGCCTTTTTCTGCAAAAGCTTACTGAGCTTACATAGGACTTGTTGGACCTAGATGTCTCCTGCACACACAAAAGACTCGATGGAACTACTGCATGCTCAATTAGTGGCAAACATGATGACAAGTATTTCAAACTCAAACCAAAACATGAAATCACCCTTTAAGAAAGGGAAAAAAGATGGTGAAAAATAAGTAAAGACTAGCCGGGGCCATGAAGCTGAGTGATTAAATAATGGAGAATAAGCTAAGAAAGCAACCACAAAACTCAGAATAGATGGATGCATAGGGTAAAGGAGGGAAAAATCAGGGGTGCAAACCTAGGTTACAACACGCTCTATGCTACCCATGACTTAGAATTGGCATCCATAGTGCATGCCTTGAAGATGTGGTGACACTATCTCATGGGTAGAATATTTGAGCTTAGAACATATCATAGTGGTCTGAAGTATCTATTTGGACATCCAAGTTTAAATGCCAGATAAAGCAGGTGGTTATAATTCCTCAGTGAGTATGACTTTGACATAAATCATATCAGAGGAAAAGAGAGCAAGGCAGTTAACACACTCAGTAGGAGGGTGCATGAGATGCATGTTAGAACCATTAGCATGTACAAATCAAATTTGTGTGACAAAATTTTAGAAGTTTCCATATCATATCAATGTTATGTGAGCATAAAGGTGAATTTACAACAAGGTATGTCATGGCATAAATTTGAAGGTTGTGAGCTAAGAGAGGATGGGATCCTCATGTATAGGTGGATATTTTATGTGGCTAATGATCAGGAGTTGAACAGTGTGTTATTTTTAGATATACATAAAGTTTATTATGATAGACATCCAAGCTACCAGAAGGAAATTGTCGTAGTCAAAAATAAATATTATTGGTCAGGTATGAAAAAGGAGGTTGTTGATTTTATTGCTAGATGCCTTGAATGTCAAAAGGTGAAGGCTAAGCACAGAAATCCAGATGGTTTTCTACAACCTTTTCCCATTCTCGAGTGGAAGTGGGAAGTTGTGACCATGCATTTCATTACTAAGTTGCCTAGGACTGCTAAGCAACATGATTCTATTATGGTGGTGGTGGACAAGCTTACTAAAGATTCCCATTTTATTCCAGTGAAGTCAATGCACAAGGAATCCAACATTGCATAAATATACATATGATAAATTGATAATATGCATGGTGTTCCTAAGACAATTATGTCTGGCAGAGATTCCAATTTCACATCAAAATTTTGGAAAGGGTTGTTCTAAGGATTTGGGACAAATCTGAACTTTAGCACAGCCTATCATCCTGAGACAGATGGACAAACAGAGAGGGTAAATCGAGTGATTAAAGATATTCTTAGGATGTATGTGATGGATAAACCATAAAAATGGGAAGACTAAATTCACTTGGTAGATTTTACTTACAACAATGGGTATCAAGAATCTTTAAAGATGAGCCCATTTGAGGAACTTTATGGTCGAAAGTGCAACATGCCAGTGAGTTGGGACAACCCAACAAACTGTGCAAGTAATTGGACCAGATCTGCTTCGAGAAATAGAAGAGCAGATGGTAAAGATAAGGAAAAATTTAAAGGTTTCTCAAGACAGGCAGAAAATATGCATAGATAAAGGTGGAAACCACGGATATTTTAAAGTGGGTGACCACGTGTTCTTGAAAGTAAAAGTGAGACATGGTTCCCTGAAGTTGAGAAATTATTCTAAGTTGGCAACACGCTATTCTGGACCATTTGAAATCCTAGAGAGTTTTAGCCTTGTCACATATATGATTGCATTGCCTACATTCTTGTGTATTCATAATGTTTTCCATCTGTCATTGCTTAAAAAGTACGTACCTGATGCTAATCATATTATTGATTGGAATGTGATTCGGGTGGAGCTAGAAGGAAATTTTCAAGTGCGGTTGGTTTTCATGTTGTATCGAAAAATAAAGAAGCTTAGGAATTGATCCATGGAGATGGTAAAGGTCCAATGGACTTGGTACATTCTTGAGAATGCAACTTGGGAGCACGAGGATGATATGCGGTCAGAGTAGCCATATATTTTTGAATATTTTTAAAAATTTTCATGTACATGTATATAGAATGCATTGAGGATAGCCCATAAATACGGGGGGGGGATGTAATGTCCCTAATTCAAACCCTTTTAAATTCTATATATATAGGCTAGTGATACATTGGTACCAATTGTAAATTTACATATAGGATGGTTAACCGTTGGCACTAAGTTTTGGTTTTTCACGCACCTGAGTAGGGTGCGAGAATTTTTATCAAAGAAAGGGTGTGCACATTTCATAATGTTGCGCACACCTAGGAAAGTGCTTGTGGTTGCACAAAAAAGGAACAATGTGCACATTTCATAGTGTTGCGTGCACTTGAGTAAGTGCGCAAGGTTTATATGGAAGTGCACATCGAACTGAGTTATATATATGTGTGTGTGTGTGTGTGCATGTGTGTGTGTATTTGAGGCCAGAGAGCCTGTGTGATTATGAGGTTGGTGATCCAGGATGAAAATAGTCGAGTGGGCCTATCCTTGAAAAATGTAATCATACTCAAGTTATTAATATATTTCATCGTTGTGCACATTCACATCATACAAAATGAGACGGGGGGCTAACTCCATCGGAAAAAGGGAAAAGGAGGAGCACTTGAGTCCTACAGAATATTTTATTAATATTTCCAGAAAAGTGTATGTTATGGATAATTATGTATCCTAAGTTCCCGAGGGAAGGGAATGAGTCATAAAGTGGCTAAAGCAAATTTTGAAGGTGACAAGTGTCCAAATTAAGGCATGCAATATATGTTGTTGGCCTTAGTGTATTTTGGAAAATCATCCATTTTCTCATGGGAAAAAGGGGTCGAACCATCTGGAAAAATACAACTATTACCTTATCTACAGAGAAAATCTTGTAAAGGGTTTTTTTGTATTGTAACCAAAAAAAAATTGGTCAAGAGGCAGGTTGTCATGCCCATGAGCAGTCTCTCTAGGTGAGATATTTGTTGTCGAAGAGGCAGGTTGTCAGGCCCGTGAGCATTCTCTCCAGGTGACAGTTTTGTTGAGAGTTTTTCATGGGTGTGTTGGGAATTAGTTACAGGGCTCTGAGACTTCCTATTCATCCTGTTGTTGGAACCCTGGAAGGGAAGTGGGGAAGTCGAAGGATTGTTTAGCATACAAGGGGAACACTTCCTTGGGTGTAATAAGTGTGTGGGGAATGAGAAATTCTAGGCTAGTTGCAACAGTGGTAACTTGGACTGGAAATTATGTTGAGTATCATACCTTAGCCTACCATTAGGAACCCTTTTTCCTTGGTGGAGTTAGGCCTCATCTCGGGGGTGACCTGTTGCTGAAATCTTATGAGCAACAAAGTCTATGGCTGGGAGGAACGTCTGATTTCTGTGCACAGTTCGTGACTTTTCATAAAAAAATAAGTGTCTTTATGTGCTTGTCTCATTTACTGTTTGCTTAATTATATATGTTTGATATGGGTTTAATTCTTATATGTTGTTGCATATAAGTAATTGTTGATATTTTGTTTAATGTTGCTTGCACATGTAAGTGTGGTGTTGATATTCATTATTATAGTTGTGCATGAGTATGAAAAATGTTGATAGTCTTGCATGTTAAGTTAACCTTATGTTAATGGTCACGAGTCTCCGAGACAAAGTGAAAATGGTCATGTGAGTAGGGAATACTCTATGTTCACATGGGGATGGATTTGCTTGTGTGCATAAGGAAGCAGTCGACACATGAGGAAAATCAGAATTGGTGTGTGACGTTGGAATGGTTGTGTGTGTAGCAGTGAGCACATGTTCAGCGTAGAGTTCACGGGTAGTAAGGTTGTGTGTTGATTATGATGGTGCATGCAATGGTATTGTGCTACTTTTGTTGTTTTAAGTTGTGTAAAAAGAATAAATTTAGTGTGGCATGACTCAACTTGAGGTTGAGTGCGTTACTTCAAATGATACTATGCAGACTAGTGTTTAGAGTAGAATCTATGCACTGGATTTTGGAGTAGCATTTTTTAGTAGTAAGTTGGATGATGTTATAAATTGGTATTAGAGTGATAATAGTTGATATTGTGTGACGTGGCCCAGCCTGGGTGGCTGGGGACGTTACAATAAACCCCAAAATATGCCCTGAAGTAACGCAGAAAAAACACTTGTGAGGGTTCAAGCAGATTTGATAATATTGACACCTTTCAAAGACAAGACAGAGGTGTAACATATGTGCTCTCCTATGAGAGTGAGTTGTAAGATCATCCAGATAAGCCTCCACTATGTGCTTGATATCATGGAAAACAAACATCATGGCCTGCTAAAAAGTGGTTCCAGTATTTTTAAGGCCAAAGGGCATTTTCTTGTATGCAAAGGTTCCCCAAGGACAATTTAAGGTTGTCTTATGTTGGTCCTCAATATGGATTGTATCTGGTTATAACTAGAGAAGTTGTCCATAAAAGAGAAAATATCACTTCATGTGCATTCTTCATGAATTTGATCAATAAACAATGTCAGTGAATTATCTTTAGGACAAGATTTATTTAAATCTCGTAAATCCATGCACACTCGAAGTGTGCCCTGTTTCTTGTCAACTGGAATGGGTTTGGATACCCATTCTTTCAATGGAACTAGATAGATAAAGCATGGCTTGAGAGTTTTTTCTACCTCATCCTTAATAGTTTTTGATTTCCTAGGGTTCATTGGTTGCAAATTTTTCGAACCGACTTAGCATTCACGTAAGTTTGAATCTCATGTTGGACAATCCGATGATCAATTCTGGGAATTTCCTCATAAGACCAAGAAAACACATCATGGAACTCCTTAAAAAGGGTCGTATATGAACGAATCTCTTCTGGAGAACATATCGTTTCAATAAAAACATTTTCCACTTCATCTGAGGTCTTGGAGATATTAATTGGGATAGTCTCTAAAATATTCACCATGTTCCCCTCAGCATATATATCGTGAGTTTCTAGAGGGTTCAATGGACAATCAAAATATCCAATCATGGTCAAACAAAATTATCCTTTCTCTACATGACTCAACTCAGGAAGGACCTGTCATCACCTCTAGGATCGCCTCATCTGAAGGGAGGATGATCTCCAAGAAATCGTGAGAGTTATAAGAATTAAGATCCCATGCAAGCTCTAAAATGAGATCTTCTTCCTCCATCAAGGTAGGAGATGGATCTTTGTCTGTAATAGCTCTTTGAATGACTTGGAAATCTATCTTGGTTGCAGACAATGGCACTACCATTCCGGTATGTTCGAAAATGTCCCATGAAGTCGACAGAGGAGGCAGAGTCCATGGATCTTCAAAGTATTAAGTTCGAAAAGATCTCACTTGAAAGATATCATCCTTAATCGTTGACTATTCCAAAACAACTAGAACGGTATTAACGTCCAATGATAGAGCTAGGAAATCAAAGGTACCCATCAGGGAAGGGTACATCCCGACACCCCAATTCACAATTACCTACTGTGAATTTTCAATCAAAGGGACATTAGAGGCTGGTTCCAATGCAGAATCCATTCGAGCGATCGACAAATGATCAACAATGATGATCTTCCCCTCGCGAGGGAAGCATAAAACTTAGAAAAATGTGGAAACTACAACTCTCATGGAATACATCAAGCTTCTTCCTAAGAGTATATTATAATCGAGAGGCGCATTGACCACTTCTACTTATACACACATAGTTTTTCCCTATAACTAGATGGGGAAAGAAGGGATGATCCCATGTGGTCTAAATGAACATCTATTGAATGTTGTAAGCAATGTAGGAGACAAAGCTAACTCAGGTGAGCCGATAGCTCTCCAACATGATAGTGACATGACACATGTCAAAGTGCCTTCATCCACCACAGTGCCAAAAATATTTTTCAAACATGACTTCGTGGTGTAAACCACTGCAATATGAAACACAACATGATACGAAAGGAAATGATTGACGTTAGAAGTGTCAAACATCATGGAAAATGAGTTAGAGGATTCAAAAGCCCCTAAATTAGACAAAAATGCATTTTGTTGCGACGAGAAACTATGGAAAACTTCCAGTGCAGATATAGCACAAGGTGTTTGGGCCAAATCTTCAATAATACAATAATTTTGGGATGCTCTAACGTTCGAGTTGTGTGATGTTTGCTTCAACACACCTTTCGGTATGCAAGACATTGGGTCTACTGTTGGTTTCTCTATATGGAGAGATGTTGATGGTTCTGGTAACTCCTTATCATTTTTTGCAGACTCAGGATTCCCATAATCATGGGATTTGGTTTGCAAATTAAGATCTGAATTCAACATATGGATGTTAGATGTTCCAGATTTCGGCATGGGGGAACCCTGCTTACCCCAATGTGTATTAGGTGTCGAGGAAGTACCTTGCGTTAAATTCTATCCTCGCAGAAACAAGTTAGTCACAACAACAGGTTGTTGCTACATTAACAAGCATTGGGCTTCCTCGAGTTTGGGGCACAAGTGAGTCAGGTGATCTTCCTTGCAAATATTGTAGGGAAAATTTACCTTCCTCTTTTAATTTTTTCCCCCCTCAGCATTGTTACTTGACTTTTTCTCGTTTCCCCCACCATCTTTCTTGCCCTTGCCCTCATTTTTTCCTCCAGGTTTCTGAGGACCCTTTGTAGTCATCAACTATACACTATGTACATCCGTTGATTAAGCGGTGGGGGTGGTCAAACCAGAGGTCTGACCATCCATGGTTTGTTGTATGGAAAACTGTTGGATTTGATTAGAAATCATATTTGCAGCTTTTTTTGCAAAGAATCGACAATGCCATCAGCATGTGGTCTTGACTTCAGTTTTTTCAAGTCAAAAGTCAATCATGGCACGTATGGCATTATCTCATAGAGCATGTATGATTGAGAGTAAATGAGCTCTAACTGTTATGCCCTAAATATTGATTACTCCTCAGTGAACACTCCTGAAGTCACAACTTCCGTAGAAATATAAGGAAGTAATGAATTCAAGCACCATTCTAAAATAAATTCGATAGGAACCATGGCCTTAGTCCAACTTTTATGTCTGCTCCATTCCTGAATGTGATTAGAAATGTGAGTGGCTTCGTTTTGTTCAAAATTATCCAAAATCTCTATATCGACATCATACTAGAACAAGAGTTGAAAAAGATTAAGGAAGACAATGGCTAGCTCACCAAAAGTTCTGTACTTCGACCCCTCCAGCTCTATGTACCATTTAGTATCACTTCCTGTGAGGGTGTGTTGGAATAACCATAACAAAATGGAATCGTCATTCAATGAATTAAAGGAGCATCATAAATGAAACGTCGTCACATGATCTCTAGGGTATTCACCACTCTTACCTTCAAATTTTGGTATATCCAAAGGAATTTTGGTAGGAATTGGAGGTCAATTAGAGTTATGATGAATCAGATCATTCATTAACTAGGAAAAATATGACAAATGAAGAGTTTCCAGAAAAGGAAATCTGCGTTGTGACGTTGAGGAAAGAAAGAAATGATTCACTAACCCTAATTTTTTAGCCTGAAAAGACAGTCCTGGATTGAAGCTGGCACTAGGTTTGTAGAAAGAGTTTGCGGATGGTCCAGAGTTTTGAAAAAACCATATTGGCCTTGGTTAAGCGAAGGAAAACCTCCACTCATCTGGTTCTCGAACAAAAAAGCAGAGTTTCCCCTTGCTGACCAACCTTGTGAAGGAAAAGGTCCTTGCATGGGGGCATTCTGATCAAGAAAGGGGTTGCCCTCTTACGACATCCCTTGCAAGGAAGAAGAACATTTCATAGGGTTCCATTGACCAGGGAAGGGGTTGCCCCTTGCTGGAACCATAGACGAAGTGAAAGGATTACTCCTGCAACCACCATATAGCGTGAACGAAGTCAAAGTGGATGGTATGCTATAGGATTTAAATCCACTACCCAGAGAACTACCCCATCCTGTGAAAGGGTTAGGGCCAGAAGATGGGAATGATGCACTTCTAGTAGAGGGAAAAGATGGATAAATACAACCCCCGTCACAAGGAACAACTTGGTAGGGGATAAACGAACTCCCCTCACCAACATTAGAAGCTTGGGTCGATAACTGGGAACCATTCAAGATTCTTTTCATGCACATCGACAACATACCAAATGAAAAAGTGTTGGTTGTCAAAGGTAACAACATAGTTTCACTCACCAAGTTACTGGAACCAATGATCGACGGAGCATAGACAATGATTAATCTGAGTATGGTAGACTGTACCACACTCGTCATTCGGTTAGAGACACTAGGAGGAAGAATTCCTCCCATGACAATAGTCGTCATGGGATTTGTTGGGACTCCCGAAGGAAACACTTCTAAAGTGCCTTCCATTATGAACCACCAAAGAGGGCTACTATTAGTGAAGTCTAACCCAAGAGCTATAAGTTGCACAACAACTAGATCATGAGGCCCAGTTAACGAAGGGTTGAAAGGATGAGAAAAATATTTAGTTCCAACATCCGATATGGTAATGACCTCTAGATCATAAGCATTATTTTCTACGAGTTTTGTATTTATGATCTCAATTGGGCCAGTCGGTACAAAAGTGTCGGATTAGTCAAGTCTATGCCTAAGAGGAGAAGTTGGAAGATTGACCTCTACTTCTTCTTCAGGCTGAATGCCTTGAAGTCCCCTCAATCGATGAGGTATTTGGTTAGCCACTTTGAGTTTCTATCTCTAGGGGACTATCCACACCTTTCCAAGAAAACTACGATAAAAAGCACACCACTAAAAAATGCCCTAAGTGCAACAACAGTCACAAACAACTTTGTCAATATCCCAACTTAGGTGGATTAGGTCCTAAGATCTAATAGTAACAAAGTAAGGATAAGGGCCTTTCTAGCGAAGGAAAATATTGATTAAGTCCCATGAACCAACAAACAAAGGAGTGAGAAGTAGTTACCTCGACCTCCACTAACCATCCTTATCAGGTGCAAGTACCCACACGAACCCTCCAACAATACTGATAATTGTGATACGAATTCCACCCCGGGTTCCATAGGAAACCCCCCACGGTCACCTCTGAGATTCCTAGGAAAATCAACTAAGGTCTAAGGTCACCAACTCATAGTTAGCGTTTGGGGGGTAAAGTCGACAATCAGGATCTAACGTATGGGTAGTGTAACTAAGCCTGAAGCTCTTCCAAAGGACTGTCTACAAAAGGGCCAATGTCACTTCATAAAATCTCAAAATAGGCCAGAAGCTTCTAGAGTACTGATGCCAAGAGGGACAGTATCACTTCAGGAAAACCTCAAATAGGTTCAAAATTCACAGAGGACTAACATCGGATGAGTCGGTATCACTTCACAAAAAAACCCCAATATACAATCTCTCCACTATGCTTAGTTAAGCTTTGGAGGGGTTATCTCCTTGGCTCGCCTTTGCGCGACCTCGTGTTTGACTCCTGTGTTAGAGGAGCTACCCAACTATACTTATACAAAATTAGGTTTTGCACTCCCTAGCTCAGACTCTTAAGTTTATTTTCTGGTCTTGGTGAAATTAACTCTCCAACCTAAACCAAGGCCTTAGCATAAACTTGTTTGTTTACCATAATAAAATGAAAATGTCTAATTTATTTTAGTTAACATTCATTTTATAGGTTGTTATTTGCTCAAAAAGGGTGTGGAGTGAAACTCAATGATGTTTCAACGGACTCAATAGAAAACCACTTAAGAACACAAATGTGAAATGCAATTCTTCACTGATAATGAGAGTGTAAACAACACTTTAGAATTTAACAAACCCAAACTCTTTCCTTTTTGTATGCAAAGATTGCAATTTTTCTTTTACATGCAATGCATTTACTATTGCAAGTTTTAAATGCAAGACAACTAACAAGATTGGGATTCTTTTAGTCAAAGCTCTAGAAACAAAATATTGTGTTTTCCTTTCTTTTTTTTTCTAAAAAAAATACAAAAGTGAAACAAGATAGAAAACATGCATATGATGAACTTTTCTTTTTCAGATGTAAATGCAACAAGGGAAAGGAGGAAAAAATTCACAAGCATACACATGTTCTTACACTTTTTATTTATACAAAACAAGAAATAAAAGGGAAAAAAGGTTGAAAACAGATGACTAGATGCCCTAAGAACACTGCAGGAGTAGGAAACAGAGTGCAATGAACACCCAACATACCTTTCTAAAACCCTAAACTATAAAAAGACAAAAACAACCTTGATTATACAAGAAAGATGTAAAATATTTTTGAACTTTTCTTATAATCTTGCAAGCAAAGGAAACAAATTTTGAAAACTCAAAACCACTTTGAAGACCTGGCAGGGCCCTGAAAGATCCCCTAAAATCACAATCCCAACCTCCAGAGGTCTGGAAAAGGTCAAAAACCCCTTCATAGAACATGTACGCATATGTCCAATGGAAAAGTAGCGTATGTACACGACTTTTACTAGAGAAAATCATGTATGTACGTGAATGTACTAAGGGAAACTTGCGTACACCCTTAAAAATACTCTCTAACTGAGAGAGGAAGGTCTGGAAGACTTAACAAATATTTTATAAATTCAAAGAAGGATAAAAAAAGGTTCAAAGCACAGAAAAGGTTTCAAAAGGAATGCAAAAATAAGCACCCTTAACAACCCAAAAAAGGAGAATCCCCAGTATGGCCGCGAGATATGTTATCAAAATCAAATTCCTATGGCTTTGGGTCAGTGCCACAACAAAGAAGTGTCCTTAAAAGACTCCTCTCAACCTCTAATTAGACAATCAATTAGAAATGACTACCTTTCATAACTAACTTCTAGAAGAAAGGAAGAAGGGCATACCTAGAACACTGCATTTGAAGTAGATTTTACTTGAGGTCTTTCGCTCTAGAAATCATTGAGAATAATGTTCTAAAATTCCTGCAACCAAAGAGGTATGCTATTGCAAGAAAGTAGTTACCGCCCACTAGCTAAATATTATCAATTCAAATTCTTTGTTATATTCAATATAAGATGCATATAATATCATTGGAATCATGAATTGACACAAAGAATCGAACGAGAATGAGAGTTATTTTATTGATAATAGAAAAAGGGGTTGGTTATAACTTGTAACCATTATGGCACAATCCTGGAACCAGGATCTAGTTTCCTCCACCCAAATCCTAAGATAATGAAGTCTACCTCTGAATTTGTGTGTCCTGGCAGGTCCAAGGAAGTAATGAGATTCTTCCTGACAAGATAAAAAGGAACACAAATCCTAAAAACAAGGGTTTTCAAGGGGGAAGACAATCTCATAAATATAGGGAAACTCCTCCATCCCTAGGCTCTCTTTTATACTCTCTTTTGTTAGTTGGAGTAGTTATGGACAGGCTATAGGAGGTTGAGAATCGAGGGAACCCGTCAACTCCGCCCCAAATGTCAAGAATTATATTTTTTTTAGCCAATTAAACTTGTACACGGGTTTCTAACTAGCAAGTCTCATATCTATGCGAGTTTCTTTGAGGAGAGTTGCATACATCTTGAAAAATGGTATTTTAAATATATTTTTAGGGAGGAAAAGGGGGGTTCAACTCCTACAAATAAGGAAGAGGTTGTAAATGAGGAAAATGAGCTATCATGAGCATATATGGTGGAAAATGATGCTATAACACTAGGTGTAAATGTCTCTCCTAAAAGGAAATAAATCTAGCAAAGGATAAAGTCACAAAAACAAACAATCAAGCAACAAGTGATCAAACAACAACACTATATGCTCAAGAGCTGCAACAAGTGGTTCCAAGTGTTTTTGAATCACAATGTGCATGTCCTAATATAAACTTATATCCTCTCAAAGAAAAATACTCTAGCCTAAAAATAAACTAAGATTTCTCAAACAAGTATACACTATGACCCGTTCAAACCTTTACTCAAAATGGTTGAAGGTACCACTGAAGAAACATGGTGAAGAGTAGAAAAAAGGGCCTTCCAAACAACTACCACTAGAGGTGAAAAAATATCTTTTGTAGATGAATGAAGGTACAAATGAGATAGTTATAACTAGGAGATAAAGGATGATGAAATCTCAATGACACATATAAATTTGTCTTGGGTGCTCTCCCTCTTGCTAGAACCACTCGGGTAGGAGCCTAACATAATGGCCACTAAGCTATATTTTCATGGATGCATGCAACATGTTACCTTACATTCAATTTGAAATCGAATTGTCAAGGGATCTTCGGTATTTAAAGGGATATGAGTTTCAATCAAACCTTTGGTCCCAAACTTGGAATTATCCACTTTAAAGAGTGTGCCTATTTCTAAACTGTTCTTGACCATATCTTATAGAAAGGATTTCAAGTTCCCTAAAATTCAACCACTATGTTTTAGATGTAAAATGGTTGTGGTGAATTATTTGGATGCCTATACCCACAACCCTATCTCAACTACAAGACTATTTTGTCCCCAATGGGGGATTTAGTGTGCTAAGTTAAGTGATTTATTTTAAGGTTGAGCTTGGGGTCATGAACCTAACATATGATTAAGGTGTGAATTGGATGCACATTTGGTGCCATCAACTTCAAATTAAAACGCTTTGACATAGAATTACTTGCAATAAATGAGACTTGAAATTGAATGCAAGCTAGAAACTAATACAAGTTCTCAAGTAAAAGAAACTCTTTATTTATATTAATGAACTTTCAAAGGAGAAAGAAGCATGAAACAATTTAGATCTATTAGGATATTTAGACACTTAGGAGTTAGTTAAGATCTACTTGGTCTAATATTTCGTTAGGTAAAAGTGTGTTTCTTAGTGTGTTTCTTTAGTATGCATTTGTAGTAGGGAAATCCGACAGTCACAATATGTTCCCGACATAGAGTGATCCAACGGTTCATACTCTCCTCGATCTTAATGGCCATTGATCTATGGATTAACATCTGATTGGTCCATGATCTCTATTTAAAGATCATGGAGTGTCATTTTCCGATGATCGATTGTGAAAAACTCTATTGTAAAATCTCTCTGTAATTTTTTTCTTTTGCATTAATAAACTACTCCAAGTGGTTGCGTTGGTTGGGGTCGTGGATGTTTCCCCATAGGTGTTTTACCACGTGAAAACATCGATGTGTTGATCTTTGATCTGGTTATGTGAGTGGTTACTGAAGGTGTTCGTCCTCTATTGGAATACATGTGTTGTTGAACATGGTATCAGAGCCCGTTTGAAGACCCACTCTTGTTGTAGATCGAGATCGTGAAGCCGAGTTGCCTCATATCCATTTTCTGTCATTTTTGTACATTTTTAGACTGAGAGGACTATTCCATTGCATCCAGAGCACATGTTTCATTCAGGAACACTTTTCGTTTCACTCGAAAATGTTTCTGTTTGCCCAAGATAATGTCATTACAGTCAGATCTGGAGGTATAAAGCTTGAATATGCATTTTTTAAATTTTTGCAGAGTAGTATTTTGGTTTTATTTCGGTTTTGTATTATTTATTTCCGGGTTTCTACTCTTTTAGATATGTGTATTCTCTTTGCCACGTGCCCTATGTGATCTCAGAAAATCAAAAACAGATAGGAAAAGGTGCATCTTCCGGGTAAGTTAACTGAGATCTAAACCTTGTTGTCATCGAGAAGCGATTTTTTTTTTCTTGTGTGAAAATATTTTTTTTTAGCACGCTCTCCAAGGCCATCTTCAACAACAACAACAAATACAAAAATCCTCCTTCTGAACATTACACTATGTTTTGCTAGATCATTTGGTTAAAATT
>JZKD02S0806595.1:82393-127262 GCA_000966675.3 Picea glauca | reverse complement strand
GGGGGGGGGGGGTTTCTCTACATACATAATTTATCTAACAATGCATAATAGAACAATACTAGTATCCTAAAAGTTTAAAACAACCCTACAAGAGTACTAATTAGATCGAGAAAAAAACAAAAAGAATAAAATCAATTCTAGGATCAGTGCAAAAAGTACCTTAAAAACTACATTGGTAGTGTGGAAATAGGGGTCAAAATTTGTGCTAAATGTGTGTATAAAACCCCCTAAAAAGTGTGTTGTAATAGTGCAGAAACCGGGGTCATTATCTATGCCAAATGACAATGAAATAGGGGGCATTGACCCTGAAACCTGATAACTTCTGTGCAAATAGAACAAAAATAAACAAAAATCAAATTCCACAATTTACACTATGAGTGAAGGGGGTAAGGGGGAAACAGACACACACATACCCATAACTAGTGAAGAAGAAATGGTTATTTTCCCTGATGGAGTTTCCAATCTATTGTGTGCAATTTGTGATAAGGGTGTATAATGTGCATTGACTAAATGGTTGTGTGTCAAACACATACAATAATGGATTTTAGAGCTATAAAACCTAAACCATAAGCTAAGTTTACCATTCTTAAACCCTAATTTAATCATGCAAGAAAGAACATAAGAAAGAAAGTATCACATTAAACTTGAACAATAAGTTTAAAAAGAATGTAAAGAATGATCCATTACCAATGAATAGGCCAATAAAACACCTATGAAGTGAGCTTGATGAAGATGATGGGATCCAAAGCCCCTCCTTGGGATGGGTCCTTGGCTTCCTTATTGTGTTTATCACTCCCTCCTTGGTTTATGGCTTCCTTAGTGGATACACAAGGTACCTAGACAAGAAATATGCTATCAAGAAGAAGCGAGCCTCAATATTTCCTGTGATATTTCGACAACATAACCTTACTTATGATAATGGATTAATGGAGAGACCTCAAATACATTATTTATAAATAAAGTAGTGGTTAAACCCCCTTGACATGGTCTCCAAAATAGTGATTAAAGATGACCAAATAAATATTAACAAAAACAATTAGGTTTTAGGATGGTCCATATATAAATAATTTCCCATATTGGAAAAATTTGGCCTGGAAATAGTCAAAATTGGATTTTGGCATAACAATGCAACATTTGGGAGTTATTATCCATGTTGTCCGAGCACACTTATTGGGGTTAATATTTGTGTTGTCACATTTTTTTCAATTTTAGGGTCTTACTTTTTTGTTTCAAATGAGTTTAAAGTCATATGGTGGTGGAAAGGGGCTAGAAATGGTGGTTATGTATGCCAATAGTGGTGTATTTGAATATTACTACTAGAAATATCTCAAGTGAGCAGTTTTAATGTGGTAACAATTACATTGAAAGTTTTGTCATGAGCCCATCCTAAATTTGGCACATCAAGAGCACTTCCAAGTGAGGAATATTTCAATTGAAGAGAAACCAAAGAGTAAAAAATCCCTTGCCCGATAAAGATTTGTATAGATATGTGTGTCTTTGCTAGTTATTTTGTTATTTAGACTAGATTATTTTAGATATTTTTTGTGTCACTAACTATATGGAATGTAAGGAAGATAACTTAGGATAGGACCAATTTTTTTTTTTATCTTAGATCTTAAAGGTAATTTTTTAAAGGCATACTTCACTAACTTTGAAAATCTCATCCTTTGGATGGAATTCATGACCTTATGAATATTGTAAGGGTCATTGTATTTCTAGATTGTTAGTATATAATCCTTTATTTTTGTTGGAAAAAAAAACAAGAGGTTCTAACCAACACCTAACACTTCTCTCTAATCAACTATCAAACCCTTTCTATGGAAGACATTAATATTTTTTCTCCCAACTACCACTATTTTATTTCCATCAACTGGCATATTCTTTGTAACAAGAAATTTCTTCCATAGTTAATTAAGCCTTCCTAGGAAACAAAAGTTTCCAATATTTGATGGTTTTATGTAATAACCATTCACCATTGGGTCAATAATGATTAGGTTTTTTCCTCCAAAGGCCTAAGATCCTTCATCACACTTTGATTCAAATTTCCAACATGTATGTTATTGTAATTCAATGGAGGTAATTGGTATTTACTATGTTCTTTCTCTCATTTTTTTCTCTTTGAATGTTCATAATGCTCATTGATTAAGTTGTCAAGTTGAATACGCATATGTTTCATGATTTTCATACAAGTATATTTGTTCACACATAATATGGAGGGCATATATAAACAAAAAATATGAGTTTCCATTCATAACTTGGAGCAACTTTCAAACTTGAAATGAAACACTAGGAAATCATCACAATGGACTATCTAAAAATGTAATAGAAATACAAGAAAATTCATAAAATACTTGTAATAAGCTAAATATGGTTATGAAAATCGTCTCCAAAATAGCATTAACCGCCAAACAATAGGCATTCCTATTTGTATGTCACGTAATTTCCCCAAGGTTATACATAAGAATCTATATTAGATAAGAAAGAGGGTGAACAAAACTATTCAAACCCATTGCCAATCTTCATAAAATTATGATATCTAAGGAAAAATGGCTTAATTTGTAATACATATCAGATCTATAACAACTAAAGATCTCAATAGAAAGAACTAGTGTATTATTTAGTTAGGAAACTTTGCTATCACCAACTAGTGTAAGGCTCTCAATGACACCAACTAGAATAAGGAACCAATCCTTATTGGCACCAACTAGTGTAAGGCTCTTAATGACACCAACTAGAATAAGGAACCAATCCTAATTATCACCAAGTAGTAAAATGATGTGCCATCAAACTACTTTGTAATCGTTTTCTACCTCAAAACGTCATTGACATCCTCTCATATGAGAAATAATTTAGTCTTATACTCAACACTTGTTATAACCAACTAGTAAAATGATGTTCCGTTAAACTACTTTTTAGTCATATCCTACCTCGAACCATCATTTGTATCCCCTCACGGAAGCCAAAAATTATCTTTATACTCAATAGTCTACCCTTCACCACTCCCATTTACTGTTAGGTTACAAGTGTGTGAGCCTAGGCAAGGAAATTTAGATTCTAATTATAGGTCCTCATTTGTACCCCTTGTCTTGAATGAGCTCTAACTAAGTGTTATCTTGTCAAAAATATCCCCTTCTAAGTATCAAAATGAAGCAGATATATGATAGATATCATTCGTGAGCATTGAATGTGCATGAAAGTGAAGTAGTACTATATTCCTCAAATATTATTCTTCCATGGTGTTATCTTGTCAAAAATATCCCCTTCTAAGTATCAAAATGAAACAGATATATGATAGATATCGTTGGTGAGCATTGAATGTGCAAAGTGAAGTAGTCCTGTATTCCTCAAATATTATTCTTTCATGGTACTTTCTATCCACCTAAACGGGATGAGTTAACAAAAAGTTGCTTGTCATGTAATACGTGATAGGGATATTCTTACCACTTACATTGTGTCTTTGCTTACCATTTATCATATCGTAGCCCACATTTTACTTGCAACTCATCCATGTTCCATACTGGTATATTAATTACCCTTTTGATACATCATTCTCACATCATCCATGTACTTTTGGATTCTATACCCCATCAACTTAGGAATTACAAAAATATTTTGAAGTAAAGTAATGTGTTCATTATTAGGGCCTTAATGTCAAATTTGTACTAGGAAAACCTTCACATTGTCAAATAACTTATATGAACAAAATTTAATTTACACAATAAATTTCCTTTATATGGTCCACATGAATTAAGAATCTAAGAATAATATTTATAATAAGGTCTATGCACCAAACTAGGGTCTCAAAGTGAGGCATTACACTTTGGGAAGAATATAGATGAACAATGCCAAAAGAAAATTCATTATGCCCATAGAATCAAGGTACCCTATTAAAACCCATTCTAAATCATCCTTCCAAATTCAATATTAAATAATCCCTTACCTTTATATTCAAATTACATGCCACACTAGACTACTCTTTGGCACACAAAGCCCCCCCATGGTTAATACATCACCTAAGGAGGAAGGGTTGCCCCATTAAACCTTCAAATAAATGTTTGGCCATGTAGATTAATAACTTATCCTAGATATCACCATATAAGACATGAGAGGACAATTGAATCAGTGAATGTGGGGTAGTAACATAGCCTTGGCAAGGTTCAATTTCTAAAAAAATTAGTTAGTGTGCCCTCACAAGGGAGCCATTGATAAGTGGTTGAGTTGTCATGGTCATTAATTCAGGTCAGTTAGTCACATGTCAAACAATGTGAACAATGCCCCACCTCTTGATATGTGGTGGATATGTGACACTTAATAAATTCAAAGGATATTTTCTCTAGTTTTCAAATCTCGTCAACTAAAACCTCAAATATTGTAGACCTATTCTCATTATAAACCTACCTTGGGGGATTCAATAACTTTTTAGAACACATTATGCATGATAAAAACAAGAGCATGAATAATGGGTTATTATAAATTGGTAGACCGTATTAGACAAATTAAGAGGAATTTGGTCTACTAGTACAATAGAATCATATCTCTAGCCGGCATAGTGACCCTAATCTAACCATACATCCTTTTGTTTCCAATATACCAAATCTTTGTCCTTGAAACACTAAGTAGAATCATTCTTGAGATTGAAATTTTAGCTAGGGAATCATTATGAAGTGGAGCTAAGGTCAAGAAAAAATTACATGTATTGGCTTGGTACATAGTCATTATGCTTTAATGGTTGGGGTTTTGGGCTTGAGAAGGATAGGGATAATGATCAGAGCAGTAATAACAATTTTTTTGGGGAGGCAAAATCCCAACATAATGTATTGTATTTTGGATAAAGATGATGGGGAAAAATACTTAGGAAATCAAGTCTCCTACTCCATCTCACAAATGGAAGAATCCCTAAAGGGTTCATCCTCATAAAACACCATAGTTTTAAAATAAAGGATTATAAGATAGGGGTTG
Organism: Picea glauca; assembly: GCA_000966675.3. Classification (NCBI taxonomy): domain Eukaryota; kingdom Viridiplantae; phylum Streptophyta; class Pinopsida; order Pinales; family Pinaceae; genus Picea; species Picea glauca. Next base: position 122,303 of record JZKD02S0806595.1, on the reverse strand, counting down.
TTTTGGGAAATTGGAAAAGGAAACTAAATGTCCTTTTAGGATAATGCTTTGAATGGGAACAAACCTATAAAGGAGGAATATGATATGACTATAGTGATAAATTTCATATGACTAGATGCCATATGGACTCCATATCAGACAAGAAGGAGATTTCTTTCATTAATGACAGAAAAATGGATTGGTTACAGCCTGTAACCGTTGCAACATCATCTAAGAGCTAGGCTCCAAGTTCCTCCACCCAAGGATGAAAATGTATAGGAGTGCCTCCAACACTTTTCACTCTAGTAGGTCCAAGGAAGACAAAGGTGTTCTTCCTGACAAGATAAGGCTAATGAAAATTATGGAAACAAGGGTTTCCAGGAAGAGGGGACAATCTCAAACACTAGGGAAATAGGGCACTTGCATGATAATCTTCAAAAGGACAGCATAAGGGTGCATTTCTTAGCCATCTTGGTTATCCCTTTCCTCCACCCCAAGGCTCTCTTTTATACTCCATTTTGATGGTTAGAGTCATTATGTACAGGCTTTAGGAAGTTTAGGAATGGAAAAACCCGTAAACTCTGCCCGAAATGTCGGGATTATATTTTTTTTGAGCCAAAATTAACATGTACGTGGGTTGCTAACAAGGAACCCGCATGCCTACATGAGTTTCTTTAAGGAAAGTCGTGTACACTTTGATAAAAGTATTTTTTAAATAAGCTTTTGAGGAAAAAGGGGATTTAAGTTCTAAATGAAGGGAAAGGGATGTAACATAGGCCAATGAGTCATCATATGCATGTATAGTGGAAAATGATGCTATAACAGATGTCCCCTAATGTGTGAGGTCAGAAGGGAAACTAATGGTCGAAATAAATTACAAAACTCATGAAATAATGGAGGGGCCATTGGGTAGGAATAGTTGAAGACTGGTCCCAAAACAATACCTACACCATAAACAAGTAATATACTCTCTTCTCAAATCGGGCATTCCCATGCTTGAGTATGATGTAAGCATGATCACCAATCAAATACATCACAGATCCATGAATGATAGAAATATAATTTATTTCCATGGCCACAAGAATTATACACAGTGAATGTAGATGATAGCCATGACTAGATACACAATGGAGCTACGTCTCATAATCAAATCAGAGGATATATGGAGCCAAGTAAGTGAACAAATTTATCCTTTGCAAGTACCAATGTCTGTGAGGGTGGTACAATCAATGTAGGTCGGGTAGGAGCACAAAATATTTGATGCTTGTACTTCAATCGAAGTCTTCAATCTGGCCATCGTGGTACAAGTCTACGCTATGTGAATAAAAAAGTTGAATTCGAACACAGTGAGACACCATTTGATTACCATTCATTGATGTATATTGTTAACAAATGTGAGATAGCCCGCCAATGATGATAATGGGCATCAAGGTACCTACAATAATCTAACAAGTGTGAAGACATGATCTGATGTCGAACACCTGATAGAATATATCGATCAAAGGACATCAATGTATTCCTACTGTCAATAGCGAGGGAACCTACCACTGATGATTGTAATCCCTAAGGTACTAATAAAAACTCTCAATCCCCAACACATAGAAAGATGTTCCGAAGTTGATAAGAAGAGATCTATTGGAAGGAAGGCATTAAGGCATCCTCTATCATCCAACACAACGGAAAGCATAAGGCCAAAGATTTGGAAAGAATTAGATGAAAATGATTGTAAGAACCACACTGAGGTATGACTCCAACATGCATGAGAGGAAATAACACACGATAGAGACTCTCTGAATAGTATCCAATGATGAAGAATACTGACAAAGATGAGGAATCCACCAATGGGGTCAAATGGAAACCAAGGTACCGCATAAATCCCTATGTGTGATGATGGTTATTGACGTTGAAGACAAGAGAATCCACTTAGTCAACAACCAATGATGGTTTTCATTTGTTGAGCGCAAGGTCACCTATCAATAATGGAAATAGGACCAGGGTGAAAATCTAGGTCATACTCTCAGAGAAATGTGTCGAAGACGATGAGAGAAGACCTGCCAAGAAGAGGTAAATGGGGACCTTCTATACTAGCGCAAGTGGGATACAAAGATACTTGTGATACTAAGCAATATTTATCTAACACGGGAAGGCCCACTCGGAAAGACAAAGATTTTGCAGAATGGTCAACATAGATTAACTTCCCTTGAATAGAGACATGACACAAAATGTTACTTAGGCAGCGTGGACTATAATTTGGGATACGCCTACGACATAGGAGGTATCAACAAATGCTCCATATGACTGGAAGAATAACCAGTCGGAGGAGAATATGCTAAAAAATGAGAAAAAAGGGCCTCTTAAAGCCATACTAAATCCAATAATGAGATGAAGACTCATAATATTGTTCTCTATTCAAGGGCTACATAAGTATTTTTCATATATAAAACATTTGGACTCATTCCCATCCTTTTTTTTGTTGTTTGATTTTTTTGTCTTTTTCATATTATAAATCTTGAAAATGAATAAAATCATGGTAAAGTACAATGGAGGAAACGAGTGTCGTGAGTAAGCAAACTAGTTCCAAGTGCAAGGAACATACCTATTCTCAATTCAAGGAAAGCATGTGTAGGATATGTACACTCAGGGAAATTTTCCTCCAAGAATAAAAGGTCTCTAGTCACAAAAGAAAAAAATTGCAAGGCTGGCTACGATTCGAGAATGCATACAATTGGCTTGGAAAACAACAAGTTGAAGTTGACATTAGGCCTGAAAAGTGCAAGTGGTTAATATGCAAATGTAGATACAACTTAACACGAAAATGAGGGATCCCCATATGGTATTATCCAGAATAATAATGAGAAGAAGATATGAGGCTTCAACGCAAAGTTATGGTGAGACTAAACAAGTCTCCCGAGCCTATGAAAGTATTTCCATATGGGTGACAAACTGTGAACAAGATTCTAACTAGGGAACCCATGAACAATAGGCTCTACCATGTGAATTACAACACTTCTAAACAACAAAGAAGGTTTTTTGTCACAACTAGGTGGGGTTGATCCTAAGGTAAAATGAAATAGGAAATGGATAATGAAAGAATGCATGAAGGGGAAAATCTAACCTATATGCCAGTTTCGATATCATTAACTGTCAGAATGGATCGACATGGAAGAAAAGGTACCAAAGAAAAATGTCTTCAAAGTCCTATATATACGACCAAAAACCCTCACACATAAGTTAATAAGTCCAATATAGAAACCTCTAATAAAAACAAGTATTATGGGATACAGAACTTGAAAACAAGAAACCCTAAAAGTACAATATGTACAGAGGACCGCATATCCTTATGACTTATGCATAGTAGTTCTCCACATAGAGGCCATTTCTAGGCTCGGGCCAAGGGATTTTGGTAACCAACCTATAAAGTTTCCAGTTCAGGAAGAGGTCGAGGATCCATAAGCATAGCTTCAAGGATGGCCTCATCTGAAGGAAACTCAACATCCATGAAACCAGGGCTCGACAACACACAAATACTAGGGCTCGAGGTCTTACAAACAACAATATCAGACTCAAGAGGAAAAACAAAGTCCCTTGGAAGAAAAGGGGAAGTGAAGGATCACATGCCCCCATTCGATACAACACTTGATCAATTGTTGAGACCTCGTCTCGATAAGGAAAACATGACTATAAATATTCCGTCTCAGAAGCAATTGAACATCGAGGATAAGACACCACATAATTCACCAGTGGCAGGGAAGATTTTACTCGAACACTAGTAACACACAAAGGGGAAAGTTGAGCTAAAATTGAACGAGGATGGTGATTATCATATGAAAGCTATAAATAGTGACAATGCTTCCATTGTGAGGAAAATGCATCACACAAAAGAGCATAGACACCACAACATTCATCTCATATACATAATCACACCCAAGAAACATATTAAAGCACCACTAAAAGATCAATAAGGACAGTCTTCCCACCTAAGGTGATAGGCAACTGAGGAAGGGTCCCCAAACATTCAATAGGTCTTTTTTTGAAAGCCAACAGTTCACTAGTAGTTGACACAATATTTGGAGAACCCAAACCTTGCCAAGTTGAGGAGGATAAAATACTTGTAGAGGATCCTTCATCTACAATACATCGACGAACTTGGAGGGAGCATACTCGAAGAGAGTGGAATGTCGCCTTGTTTAGAAGGTACTGAACTGGAAATTATAAATACATATTTGAAAGATCCATCACTCCTCCAAAGATAGTGTGATCAGCCGAAGATTTTGTCGGATCGACCACTTTGGAAGACTGGTCATTCTCTAAGAGAAGAGTGGGATCGACCGAAGATTGCATCAGCACGAACACTTCCTCTACCACTAGTTGAATAAGATGTGAGACAACATGGTCAAGAGATGTGTCAGCCCCCAAAATGAGACTTGTATCGACCAAAGATGGGATCAACACAATCACTTCATCAACCAACAATTGGTTAGAATGTTGGGAAACCGAAGACGAAACAAAACTAGAAGGGCCTTCAGACAAGGACCATGCTCTTCGTACCATCAAAATAACAGGGCATAGATGATTAAGGTGATATCCTTTGCAAATATTACAAGGTGACTTGGGATTACATCTTATACGTCTAGGTTTTGCAACAATATCAATTCCCCTAGCATGACTTGCAGTGGTCGGTGGGTTTCCCCCAACATGACTTGCAGTGACTAGGTGTTGATCTCCAGCATAACTTGTAGAGTTTCGTGATGTTTGTCCAATATGACTAGTGGTTACTAGAATTGTTCCCCCGACATGAGTTGCAGCGGCTCATTGTTTTTCTTCAACACAACTCACAGAGATTGTTGACATATCTCGAACATGACTCACATAGGTTAGAGACTTAGTTCCAGTATGTCTTGCAGGGATTGGACTTTTACCCCTAGCATGACTCATAGAGGTTGGTTTTTTTCCCCCAGAATGAGTAGCAGAGACTTGTGATAGGACTCCAACATGATTCATAGAGGTTGATGAATCGACGCTAGTATGACTAGCAATGACTGAACTTTTTCTCCCAGTATGACTCGTAAAGTCTAGTTGCTTTCCCCTAACATGAATAGTAGATTTAATGTCTCCAACATGACTAGTAGAGGTTGGTGAAATGACTCCAACATGACTCGTAGAGGTTACAAACTTAGTTCCAGTATGACTTGTAGGGACTGGGATTTCCCCCCTAGCATGACTCGCAGAGGCTAGTTTCTTTCCCCCAGCATGACTATAATAGGCTAGTGACACATCTCTAATGTGACTATAAAAGGTTGGTAAATTCTTCTTCTTACCCTTCCTCTTCCTATTCCTTTTATACTTCTGGATACTGGTAGCTAGTCTTTCACCAGAAGAGGGAGAAGGAGGAGTATACTTCGCTAATGTAGAAGGTGAAGGATCAACATTCATACGATGCCCCTGACATAAGGTGCTTATCTGGTAAGCATCAAGAGCATTCAGGACATTTGGAGTGGTTCACAACCAAACTGGTAGTCCAACATTCATCCTAGGAATATTTAAAGTGGCTATGAAGGGGGCACCAAGGTTTCTAAAGAATGAAAAATCACAAGAGCCCCCTTGGGCAGGGGTCCCTTGGTTGGTATCCTAAATAAATTTGGCCATATATGTCTTATGCACAGGTTTGTCCCTTGCGGGATTGTTCATGTCCATAAAAGTCTCATGCACTAAATCTGGAAAACCAGCAGTATAAAATCCCATGCCTTCTGGGACGTAGCTCCACACTTTCAAGAGAAAGACCAGGGGTCCTTCACGACCAATGCAGTGGTTGGTCAACCATCTTGAATTAACGGTCCAAAAGCGGTGATGTTGACACAACCTAAGGCCAACTATACAAAGAAACACTCCACTAAAAAATCCTAAGAGAAACATTGCAATCAAACAACTTCTCCAAAACTTTGTCACAGGTGGATAAGGTCATCATTCCAATGCAATGAAAAAGTGGAAAGGGACCTTCCAGATGAAGGCATGTGTTGATTAAGACCCGAGATCGGTGAACAAAGGAATGAGAAGCAATTATCCTGACCTCCACTAACCACCCTTATTCGGTGAAAGTACCCACACTTCATGGGGCACCCTCCAATAGTATATAAAAGTGTGATACAAAATCTGCCCTAAGTACCATGGGAAAAATCCCGCAATCACCTCTGAGATCCCTAGGAAAAGAAACTAAGGCCACCAACTCGTAGTCAGCGTCCAGCGGGTACAGTCGATAGTCGGGATCAAACATATGGGAAGGGTAACTAAGAAAGAATCCTTGAAAGCGCCACCTCTCACGGAGTTAAGGGAACTGACGAAACCCCCAATATATGATCTCTCCACTATGCTCAGTTAAACTTCGAAGGGGTTATCTCCTCAGCGCTCTTTCACACGACCTCATGTTTGACTCCTGTGTTAGAGGAGCTTCTCGGATATACTTATACGATAGTTTGATTTGAACTCTCCCTAGCTCAGAATCCTATGTTTGTTTACCAGGCTTAGAGAGTTATCTCTCTAATACTAATCCAAGGCCCCAACCCTAAACTTGTTTATGAACCCTAGAAACAAAGTCTAGTAAATTTTAAGTTTAGCGTTCATTTTAGCGACTATTTTTACTCAAAGGGTATGGAAGTGAAACTGATGTTGTTTGAGACTCTTGCAAAAACGAAACTTATAAGAACATTGGCAAAAAAAACTTTACAATAATCCTTCGAAAAAGAGTTTCAAAAAAAAAAAAATGAACAATCCTTCAAACCTTGAAATGCATTTTTTTCTCTTTCTGATGCAAAATGCACATTGCAACTTTTAAGAGAGACAAAAGAAGCAAACAAAAGGATTTTCTTTCTTATTTTTAATTTGAAATTCTTTCAAGATGAGAAGAAAACAAAATCATGTGCTAATAACTTTTTCTTTTTCAAAAGCAATGCAAAAACAATGCAAAGAAAGAAAGAGACCTAACTAGCAAAAAACCAGTTTTTTTTTTAGTTTTCTTCTTCTTTCTACCAAAGAAAAACTAACAAAAGATGATAAAAGAATTTATTTTTTTGTGTTTTGATGTTTGAAAAATCCAAGGAAAGCACCAAAGAAAAGTTTTGAACCCAAATATAAAATAAAGTTTGAAAGATGACCACAACAACTAGAAAACTGAGATATTGAGAACGAGACTAGTCTTATAGAAGTGCAATAAAAGAGATCAAAATAAGGAAAAGAAGCATCCAAATATTTTATTTTATATTCAAATATGATACTTTATCCACCTACCAACTCCCAAAAAAAAACCAGCCAAAACAGAGTCCAAATGACCCCTCAAGTAGTCAAAAGAGGGCCCAAAAAAGGTTGAAAATGGTGAAAAAATCACCTTTTAGGGATTGTACGTGACTCTCTCCAGAGTAGGTCGCATATATAAGCTCATGTATATGAATTTTTTCAATGAAAATCATTTATGTACGTGACAGTACTCAAGTAAACCCGTGTACACCCAAAAAAAACCCTGAAACTTGAGGGAGGAGGGTTGGAAAACTCAGAAAATATTGTAGAAATCAAGAGAATGTTGAACCAAGGTTCAAAACACAAAAATATATTCAAAAGGAAATGCAACCAGAAAGCACCCATAACGACCCTAAAATGGGAAAATCCTCAGTATGGTCGCCAGTTCTGTTACAAAAAATTGCTTTATATGGTCCTTGGGTCAGAACCACAACATATCAGAAGCCAAGGGAACTTATCTCAGACTCTAATCATGCAATCAATTAGGAATAATTACCTACAATAACTAACTTTTAGGAAAAGGGAAGAAGAGTGCACTTGGAATCCTACATTTGAAGTAGATCCCACTTGATGTCTTCGCTATGGAATTCCTTCACAACAACCCTCTGAAAGTCCTACAGACAAAGAAGTATGTAAATGTTTGAAAGTAGTTATCCTCTAACTAACTTAATGTAATCAAATTAGATTCAATGTTAGATTCAAAATAACATACATATAATATCATCGGAATCATAAATTAACACAAACAATCAGACGAGAATGAGAGTTATTTCATTAATGATAGAAAAAGGGGTTGGTTACTAATCCGGATTATTTTCGGCACTAAATGTGAGCGGAGATATAATAAAGAAATGCACAGAGATATCGCAGATACTCAATAATATAACATAAATGTATTAGAGATGCAACCATAAACCCAAATATACAGTAATACACGATTTCTATTAAAGAAAGAAATGTACAGAGACTGTAAAAATACAGAGTGAAACACTCGCTAGAATGGTGGCAACTTAACTCTGAGAAGAGATGTGACGGCTACTCGCATTCGCAAGAAGATGGTTACAATGAGGCTCTGAAGGCCTTTTTACAATAAACAAGAATGCCAAAAACCCTAGACATCTGAAAACCTAACCCTAGGAGATGAAGCGCCAAAAGTCATGTGGGCCCCGTTTGGGTAAGTGAGTACATCAACTTCTCAGGGTCGTAACTTTTGCATACGATCTTCGTTTTAGGCACATGATATCTCGTTGGAAAGATATTATCGAGAAGATTCATTATGGGGGCTCAATCATACCTTTGGCTATCATTGAGAACCTCGATCTCGAAAAACCTTCATTTGGGCCCTCAAAATGGCCCTGGAAGTTAAAAACTGTTAAAAATAGTAAATTTCCAAAATTGTCAGAAAACTATTTTGAGCCAGTCGGAAAAGGTGGGTGGCCACTGATATCCATCTGGATCATTCCTCCCTCCTTAGGAAGAAATGGTCTCCATTGCATTGAGTTCCCGGGGGAGAGGGAAAAGCGTTTGTTGAATCTGCATCTTGGTGAGTTGCTTGCCTTGTTGGAGACGTCGGGCTACTCAGTTTGTGGAAGTTTGTCATGAACCTGTTGAGGATGAGGTCATTCAAAAATTCAGGCTACATGAGAGGACGATGTGCAGAAGGAATCTTTGTGCCTTGTTGCAACCTTGTCGACTTGCTTCTGTTTGATAGAAGGTGCTTGGGGTGAGGCTGTAGTAGTTGCAGTGTCCTTTTGTTCTCCTTTTGAACAGATTGTGAAGAAGATAAATTTTGCAGTATGAGATACTACCTTGTGGCACTTTTTAAGTGGAATGGCAGTTGGAACTACCTATGGTATTCTATAGAGATGACCCCCCAGAAAAACAATGACACTGCGGGGTCGAGACTCATAAACAACATGGCGCTTCCACATATATGGTTGGCCCAAGAGAACATCACAAACATCCAGTGGGGAAACATTACATAATACCTCATCCTTGAAGGGTTGGATGACATATGACAATCGACATTGTTGGCTGACACGGAGATCTCGTCCTTGGNGACGACCTCTGCTGAGATGAGGTTCTTTTGGCTTCCGCTATCAACAATAAAATGCAGTGGGGTCCCCTTCACCCACATCTGTGAATGAAAAAGGTGCTCCCCCTCTTCAGGATCTATTGGTTCTTCTGGTTGAATTGTTGCGATTGCGACAATAGTAGTGGGGTCTGCGTCAATGATCTGTCCTTTACCATTATTTTCAGAATCAGATTCCGAATCGGGGTTTGGCTCTTTGTCTTTGATCTCGGCCACCAATGAATGTTTTGAGCGACATTCATCGATGTTGTTCCAGGGGATTTTTTAGAACACGCACCATTTTTCGGTGTCCTTCTTTGTCCTCCCGTGACCCTTCTTTTCCTGTGTCTTGGACTAGTTTTTGAGAGACTGTTTGTTAGGGTCGTCTTTGTCATACTTCGGTTGTTGCAAATTTGCATACCCAAACTCCCGTTTGTTCCAGTGCTTAAATTTATGCTCGATTTTAACATCATATCAATAAGCAACACCGAGTGATGAGATGTCCAGACAATCCATTTCAGTATAGATGTATATGTGTAGAGCCCCATGGTATTTCAGAACCAAATGTCGCTTAGAGTCTTTGATACCCATCTTGGTGCGCAAGGTATGGAAGGTATTGGTGAACTCTGAAAATGCTTGGCCCCTCTCTTGCCGCAGTGTGGTCCATCTCATGTACTGGTCCTCATAGTTGCCAACAGGGTAATACTGTTCCTTTACCGCATCCACAAACAAATCCCAAGTGGGATTGGCCCCATATATTCCAAACTCCTCTGTGGAACTTTTCTCCCAGTAAGTTTCCCACCAATGTTTGACATGAGGGAGAGCTTTAAGGAGTGCGAAGGTGATCTTTTCTTTGATGGAAAAATTGTGAACAGAGAAATAACCTTCTAGTAGAGTTAACCATTTTTCTAGGGCTTTTGCATCTATCTGTCCTTCAAATACAAGAATATCAAAATTAACTTGTACCTTGAAAGGCGATGTGCCTCCAAAGTGGCCTCTTGATTAAGATGCTCCTGATGCTATCGACAGGCGTTGAAGGATGTGGGAAAAATTCTCCATCATTTTGTCCCTCTGTCGCATGAGAGCTTGCTCAAGCAACAGATTGATAGGATCGCCTGCTCCATCGTTTTTATTTTCTTTTGCCATTGAGGGTTTCTTGGGTGTGCAAGAGCGATTGTATTCAAGAGAGACAATCTTGAGACCCAACTTGCTATACTCGGACCTCGTCGGGGACATGCACTGAAAAACAATCAAGAGCAGCCTGCTCTGATACCACTAATCTGGATTATTTTCGGCACGAAATGCGAGCAGAGATATAATAAAGAAATGCACAGAGATATCGCAGAAACTCAATAATATAACATAAATGTATCAGAGATGCAACCATAAACACAGATATACAGTAATACATGATTTCTATTATTTAAAGAAATGTACAGAGACTGTAAAAATACAGAATGAAAGACTCGCTAGAATGGTGGCAGCTTATCTCTCAGAAGAGATGTGACGGCTATTCGCATTCACAAGAAGATGGTTACAATGAGGCTCTGAAGGCCTTTTTACAATAAATAGGAATGTCAAAAACCCTATACATCTGAAAACCTAGCCCTAGGAGATGAAGCGCCAAAATTCATGTGGGCCCCATTTGGGTAAGTGAGTACATCAACTTCCTCGGGTCGTAACTTTTGCATACGATCTCTATTTTAGGTGAATGATAGCTCATTGGAAAGGTATTGTCAAGGAGATTCATTTTGGGGGCTCAAGAATACATTTGGCTATCATTGAGAACCTTGATCTCGAAAAACCTTCATTTAGGCCCTGAAAATGGCCCTCGAAGTTAAAAACTGCTAAAAATAGTAAATTGCCAAAATTGTCAGAAAATTGTTTTGAGCCAGTCGAAAAAGGTGGGTGGCCACCAANTTGGCTTCCGCTATCAACAATAAAATGCAGCGAGGTCCCCTTCACCCACATCTGTGAATGAAAAAGGTGCTCCCCCTCTTCAGGATCTATTGGTTCTTCTGGTTGAATTGTTGCGATTGCGACAATAGTAGTGGGGTCCGCGTCAATGATCTGTCCTTTACCATTATTTTCAGAATCAGATTCTGAATCAGGGTTTGGCTCTTTGTCTTTGATCTCGGCCACCAATGAATGTTTTGAGCGACATTCATCGATGTTGTTCCAGGGGATTTTTTAGAACACGCACCATTTTTCGGTGTCCTTCTTTGTCTTCCCGTGACCCTTCTTTTCCTGTGTCTTGGACTAGTTTTCGAGAGACTGTTTGTTAGGGTCGTCTTTGTCATACTTCGGTTGTTGCAAATTTGCATACCCAAACTCCCATTTGTTCCGGTGCTTAAATTTATGCTCGATTTTAACATCATATCAATAAGCAACACCGAGTGATGAGATGTCCAAAAAATCCATTTCAGTATAGATGTATATGTGTAGAGCCCCATGGTATTTCAGAACCAAATGTTGCTTAGAGTCTTTGATACCCATATTGGTGCGCAAGGTATGGAAGGTATTGGTGAACTCTGAAAATGCTTGGCCCCTCTCTTGCCGCAGTGTGGTCCATCTCATGTACTGGTCCTCATAGTTGCCAACAGGGTAATATTGTTCCTTTACTGCATCCACAAACAAATTCCAAGTGGGATTGGCCCCATATATTCCAAACTCCTCTGTGGAACTTTGCTCCCAGTAAGTTTCCCACCAATGTTTGACATGAGGGAGAGCTTTAAGGAGTGCGAAGGTGATCTTTTCTTTGACGGAAAAATTGTGAACAGAGAAATAACCTTCTAGTAGAGTTAACCATTTTTCTAGGGCTTTTGCATCTATCTGTCCTTCAAATACAAGAATATCAAAATTAAATTGTACCTTGAAAGGCGGTGTGTCTCCAAAGTGGCCTCTTGATGAAGATGCTCCTGATGCTATCGGCAGGCGTTGAAGGATGTGGGAAAAATTCTCCATCATTTTGTCCCTCTGTCGCATGAGAGCTTGCTCAAGCAACAGATTGATAGGATCGTCTGCTCCATCGTTTTTATTTTCTTCTGCCATTGAGGGTTTCTTGGGTGTGCAAGAGCGATTGTATTCAAGAGAGACAAGCTTGAGACCCAACTTGCTATACTCGGACCTCGTCGTGGACATGCATTGAAAATCGATCAAGAGCAGCCTGCTCTGATACCACTAATCTGGATTATTTTCGGCACGAAATGCGAGCAGAGATATAATAAAGAAATGCACAGAGATATTGCAGAAACTCAATAATATAACATAAATGTATCAGAGATGCAACCATAAACACAGATATACAGTAATACATGATTTCTATTATTTAAAGAAATGTACAGAGACTGTAAAAATACAGAGTGAAAGACTCTCTAGAATGGTGGCAGCTTATCTCTCAGAAGAGATGTGACAGCTACTCGCATTCACAAGAAGATGGTTACAATGAGGCTCTGAAGGCCTTTTTACAATAAATAGGAATGTCAAAAACCCTATACATCTGAAAACCTAGCCCTAGGAGATGAAGCGCCAAAAGTCATGTGGGCCCCATTTGGGTAAGTGAGTACATCAACTTCCTCGGGTCGTAACTTTTGCATACGATCTCTGTTTTAGGTGCATGATAGCTCATTGGAAAGGTATTGTCAAGGAGATTCATTTTGGGGGCTCAAGCATACCTTTGGCTATCATTGAGAACCTTGATCTCGAAAAGCCTTCATTTAGGCCCTGAAAATGGCCCTCGAAGTTAAAAACTGCTAAAAATAGTAAATTGCCAAAATTGTCAGAAAATTGTTTTGAGCCAGTCGAAAAAGGTGGGTGGCCACCAATATCCACCTTGATCAATCCTCCCTCCTTAGGAAGAAATGGTCTCCATTGCATTGAGTTCCTGGGGGAGAGGGAAAAGCGTTTGCTGAATCTGCATCTTGGTGAGTTGCTTGCCTTGCTAGAGATGTCGCGTTGCTCAGTTTGTGGAAGTTTGTCACGAACATGTCGAGGTTGAGGCCGTTCAATAAATCGGGATACATCAGAGGATGATGTGAAAAAGGAATATTTGTGCTTTGCTGCAACCTTGTCGACTTGCTTCTGTTTGATAGAAGGTGCTTGGGGCGAAGCTGTAGTGGTTGCAGTGTCCTTCTGTTCTCCTTTTGAACAGATTGTGAAGAAGCTAAATTTTTCAGTATGAGATACTACCTTGTGGCACTTTTTGGGTGGAACAATAGTTGGAACTACCTCTAGTATTCTGTAGAGATGACCCCCCATAAAAACAATGACATTGCAGGATCGAGACACATAAACAACACGGCGCTTCCACATATATGGTTGGCCCAAGAGAACATCACAGACAGGAGCATTATCGAGGAGCAGTCTCAGTCGTCCATCTAAAGAGGACACCTGGCGCGTGATTAGGCTCCCCGCCTTCTCGCCCATCGCGATTTCGAAGCTCAAGAAATAGCTCCTTCATATCCCCGATGCGCGAAGTGACAAGAGCATCCAGGACCTGGGGCCCACAACAGCGTCGGGTGATTTTGAACCGTCAGATCTAGAGGGATACGTGGCTCCAGATTAATCCACCTCGACGTTTCGCTCATCGCGATTTCAAGAAGTAGGGATCATCCCCTTCCTATTCGCGAACGCCGAAAGCACATTTGAAAGTAAGCACCGAGTCATAGCCCATGGTCACTGAGGAAAGAAAAGAGCTACGCGAAAGAGGCCAAAGGTGTCGGGTTTCAGTCACAGAGAGGTCCGTCACGACCTCCAGTTGCCATCGAACCCGACCTCAATCCTGGTCTTCGCTTGGAGTAAGCAAAAGCAAGAAGGGGTGGTTGAAACCTCTCTTCATTCATTAATTGTGAAATATGGAGGGTTTGGTAAGCAGTCTGCTCGAGAGGGTCTTGGGTACCCTTTCTTGCAGAAAATCCATGTCGAGTCCTCAACTAGCCGGAGGAGGTCTGCACACGCTAAAACAACATTTACTAGCTCAACTACTCCTCCTGCAGGAGCCATGCATAGTTAACGTGGCATCTGACAGAGAAATCCCATCCGAATTTGGCTGAAGGGACACAGAACCTTGGGGGATGAGCACGCCTATGTTAGGCGAATTTTCCTGAGTATATAGGCTCAGTTTTTGTATTTTTGGAAGCATCGATGGTTGAGTAGAGCTCCGGGTTGTAAAACTTTAATGAAGCATTGTTTTCTGGTTATTTTTATACTTCTGAGACTTCTTGCCTTATGAATGCCAGTTTCTTTACATCTTTGTTATACTGTGTTAGAGCAGCTCGGAATTGGAGGATCCAGTCGAGTTGTANCCTTCATTTAGGCCCTGAAAATGGCCCTCGAAGTTAAAAACTGCTAAAAATAGTAAATTGCCAAAATTGTCAGAAAATTGTTTTGAGCCAGTCGAAAAAGGTGGGTGGCCACCAATATCCACCTTGATCAATCCTCCCTCCTTAGGAAGAAATGGTCTCCATTGCATTGAGTTCCTGGGGGAGAGGGAAAAGCGTTTGCTGAATCTGCATCTTGGTGAGTTGCTTGCCTTGCTAGAGATGTCGCGTTGCTCAGTTTGTGGAAGTTTGTCACGAACATGTCGAGGTTGAGGCCGTTCAATAAATCGGGATACATCAGAGGATGATGTGAAAAAGGAATATTTGTGCTTTGCTGCAACCTTGTCGACTTGCTTCTGTTTGATAGAAGGTGCTTGGGGCGAAGCTGTAGTGGTTGCAGTGTCCTTCTGTTCTCCTTTTGAACAGATTGTGAAGAAGCTAAATTTTTCAGTATGAGATACTACCTTGTGGCACTTTTTGGGTGGAACAATAGTTGGAACTACCTCTAGTATTCTGTAGAGATGACCCCCCATAAAAACAATGACATTGCGGGATCGAGACACATAAACAACACGGCGCTTCCACATATATGGTTGGCCCAAGAGAACATCACAGACATCCAATGGGGCAACATCACATAATACCTCATCCTTAAAGGGTTGGATGACGTATGAAAATCGACATTGTTGGCTGACATGGAGATCTTGTCCTTGGTGAAGCCACCCGATGTTGTATGGTTGCGGGTGTGGTGTTGTCGACAATCCCAACTGTTTGACGACCTCTGCTGAGATGAGGTTCTTTTGGCTTCCTCTATCAACAATAAAATGAAGTGGGGTCCCTTTCACCCACATCTGTGAATGAAAAAGGTGCTCCCCATATTCAAGATCTGTTGGTTCTTCTGGTTGAATTTCTATGATTGTGACAATAGCAGTGGGGTCCAAGTCAATGATCTATCCTTTACCATTATTTTCAGAATCAGATTCTGAATCGGGGTTTGGATCTTTGTCTTTGATCTTGGCCACCAATGAATGTTTTGAGAGAAATTCATCAGTGTTGTTCCAGGGGATTTTATGGAACTCACACCATTTTCCGCTGTCATTCTTTGTCTTCCCATGACCCTTCTTTTCCTGTGTCGTGGACTGGTTTTCGAGAGACTATTTGTTAGGGCCATATTTGTCATACTTCGGTTGTTGTGGATTTGCATACCTGAACTCTCGTTTGTTTTGGTGCTTAAATTTTTGCTCGATTTTAACAACATATCGATAAGCAACACCGAGTGATGAGATGTCCAGAAAATCCATTTCAGCCTAGATGTATCTGTGTAGAGCCCCATGGTATTTTAGAACCAAATGTCGCTAGGAGTCTTTGATACCCAGCTTGGTGCGCAAGGTATGGAAGGTATTGGTGAACTCTGGAACTGCTTGGCCCCTCTCTTGTTGCAGTGTGGTCCATCTCATGTACTGGCCCTTATAGTTTCTGTTAGCAACATTTCTTGTCTTCGGCATCAGGAGACACAGGTCTGCAGGTTGCCCGGGGAGCGCCCAAGCGCAGCACATAAAAGAAGTCATTTTCAGACTTAAAATCAAGCGAGCAGGCAGTTCAGTCTTCAGCGGAAAGGTTTCAGCGACATAGCAGAACAGCAATTGATGGGTAATTTCAAATTAACCGGGTTGCATCAAGTATAGCGCTAAAAGTTTTAAAGAAGTCGACAGTCATAATCCCTCAGGAGGCATTCGCGAAGTTACGAGAGTCGTTGATCGCAAGCGGTTCAAGCGCAGTGTTATTTCGCGAGCTCAGGGTTCGTGAGTTCAAAGGGTGGACCATATCCCTTTGGTTGTGTGAGATTCTGAGTTACAAAAAGTGCCCGGATGGAGGTCAACTGTCGCTGACTATCACGTCTTGGGACTTCGCGAAGGGATAATGCCTAAGTCTGGTACTCCCATTCGCGAGGTCCCGAGTAGCGAAAGGCGTGAGTACTTGGGCCCTAGCCAATGGTTACATGTGGAGAGCGCTGACCAAAGAGGGAGCCCTGCCCGTATCGCCATCTCGGGAAGTGAGAGTTGAAGAAAAGGAACCAAGGGATTCTGACTCGTGAGTCGCGAAATGAAAAGCGCCTGAAGGCAGGCCCGCATTATCGAGGAGCAGTCTCAGTCGTCCATCTAAAGAGGACACCTGGCGCATGATTAGGCTCCCCGCCTTCTCGCCCATCGCGATTTTGAAGCTCAAGAAATAGCTCCTTCATATCCCCGATGCGCGAAGTGACAAGAGCGTCCAGGACCTGGGGCCCACAACAGCGTCGGGTGATTTTGAACCGTCAGATCTAGAGGGATACGTGGCTCCAGATTAAGCCACCTCGACGTTTCTCTCATCGCGATTTCAAGAAGTAGGGATCAGCCCCTTCCTATTCGCGAACGCCGAAAGCACATTTGAAAGTAAGCACCGAGTCACAGCCCATGGTCACTGAGGAAAGAAAAGAGCTACGCGAAAGAGGCCAAAGGTGTCGGGTTTCAGTCACAGAGAGGCCCGTCACGACCTCCAGTTGCCATCGAACCCGACCTCAATCCTGGTCTTCGCTTGGAGTAAGCAAAAGCAAGAAGGGGTGGTTGAAACCTCTCTTCATTCATTAATTGTGAAATATGGAGGGTTTGGTAAGCAGTCTGCTCGAGAGGGTCTTGGGTACCCTTTCTTGCAGAAAATCCATGTCGAGTCCTCAACTAGCCGGAGGAGGTCTGCACACGCTAAAACAACATTTACTAGCTCAACTACTTCTCCTGCAGGAGCCATGCATAGTTAAGGTGGCATCTGACAGAGAAATCCCATCTGAATTTGGCTGAAGGGACACAGAACCTTGGGGGACGAGCACGCCTCTGTTAGGCAAATTTTCCTGAGTATATAGGCTCAGTTTTTGTATTTTTGGAAGCATCGATGGTTGAGTAGAGCTTCGAGTTGTAAAACTTTAATGAAGCACTATTTTCTGGTTATTTTTATACTTCTGAGACTTCTTGCCTTATGAATGCCAGTTTCTTTACATCTTTGTTATACTGTGTTAGAGCAGCTCGGAATTGGAGGATCCAGTCGAGTTGTAGCTGTTATAGGATGATGTTGTAATGGATCATTGTAATCGTTACGGAGTCTCTAATCGGTTCTTGTGATTTCCCTAGTGTTGAGTGACTTGGAATTGGAGGATCCAGTCAAGTCCCCTCTCAGTTCCTTGAGACCCTGAACCAAGCGGATCTTGCATTCAGAGTTTTTCTTCTGCAAACGACCGAAAGCCTGTTTCCCAAAGTTGTTTGTTCACCTTTCTCACTAAGTCTTCCACCTGTTCACCTTTTAATCAACCCGCTGGCTGAAGTTAGGATACCAGACCTCCTTTGTTCTTTACGTACTAGATCCAGTCCCTGAGTTGGAGTGATACCTCCTCGAGCCATTATCTCCATTTGATCATCCCTTATAAACAAATCGTGACATTAAACTAATGGGTGTCGGGCTCTGCTCCTGCAAGCAATCCAGGAGTGACTTCTGATGCTAACATTTATGGCGTCGTTGCCGGGGATGAAGTTGAATATTTTCCCCGGGATTGAACGAAAACGATCAACTGATTCTGAAGGTGCATCAGATATCAGAACTGGAAGATTGCTACTGTGCACCTAGCGACTCCATTGTGACGACTCCACTAGAACGAACCCGTTGTTTTAATTGTGGCTTTCAGAGGCAGACACACGCGGTCCCATCCACAGCTGCCTCTAGCTACACCTGAAGCTAACTCAGAAGCAGTGCGTAGAAAGAGAAAGAGCTCTGCAAAAGAAGTTTCCATTGTCGAAATAGGTAATCCACCATCTCCTTCTGTAAGAACTCCTTTTTCTCCTCCTTAGTTTCTTGATAAACCTCCTTCAGAGGCTTCTTGTTCCCTGAATTTTGGGAGTGTTCCTGCTGAGTTTTCCCCTCCTGGTCTGGGACTAGAAGGAGAAACCCTTGTCACTACCCTCTCTTTTGAAGTTGTTTATCGGCGAAGGTTCGTGACTGCAGAGGATTTTCCCACTCCTGAATGAAGAGGAGCACCTGCGGACTTGAGCTCGTTAGTCTTTCCCTTAAATCCTCTCTTGTTTCCCACTCCACTTCGGGACTCATTCCCAGTAGCCCCTTCGCGAACTCCTTCTCCTACGAGTTCTCCTCCACCTAATATTCCTATGGCTGGTGCTAATCCCCCTCTGAATAGAATGGACACCATAGTCGCTGCCAGATATGCTCCCTTAGTTCTTCCCCTTCCTATGAATCCTCTCCCTGCTGGGGATTACTTGAAATACATTCCCAAGTTCACTGGGGAAGGAGACATAACTGTTGAAGAGCACCTGGCTTCTTTCTACAGTTATGCAGATAACCTTAATATTGAAAATGAAGATGTCTGGATGAGGGTCTTCATTCAGAGCCTGGATGGTGAGGTGAGGAAGTGGTTTAGAGGATTGGCTCCAGGGTCTATTGCTGGGATTGAAGCTCTAGATCATGATTTGCTGAGACAGTGGGGAGATAGGAAGGATTTTATGTATTACATGACAGAGTTCGGGTCTTTGAAGAAGATGGAAGGAGAGTCTGTCTCTAACTTCTCCAAAATATTTAATAAAATGTATAACAAAATCCCTGTCGAGATAAAGCCTTCAGAAGCCACAGCTAAGATTTTGTATGCTAGCGCGTTCGGCCCTGATTTCTGCCTTTTGTTGAGAGAAAGAAGAGCCACCTCCTTATCTCAAATGCAAGATGAGGCCATAGAAGTGGAATCCAATGTATTAGCAGCCGACAGACTAAGGAACAAGGCCGATGCAGATAGAAGAAAGGGAAGATATGAAGCCTCAACTTCTGGCTCAACCCTGCCCCACCCTCAAGTGGATGAGCTGACCAAAATGGTGAAGTCTCTATCTGCAGAGATGGAGAGAATGAAGGTGGAGGGGAGGCAAGCATACAAGGGCTCTCAAAACTTTGAAAACAAAGGAGGTTTCAGGAAGCCGAACAATTTTACTCCCCCGAATGTGCAAAGAGAGAGGGGAAGAGATAGAGAAGACCAGAAGATTCAGGCCCCTTTACAAAACAATTTTGTGGCCGAGGGGGAAGAAAGGGAAGCATATGAATTGGATCCTGAGATCCATTGCTTTGGGGACACTCCTCCTTTTCCTCATCTCACTCAATCAACATACGAGGAATCTCTCATGGACAGTCAGCTAAATGAGTTGAGCAAAGGAGACAAGGCTAGTGGCCGCCAAGGCAGATATGACCTGAGGTCCCAGAAGAAAGCAGTAGCACCTGATATTCCTGAGAAACCCACTAGAGCAGAGCAACCTGCTAACGAAGTAGCGGATGGCCACAGAGGTAAAAAGGCTCAACCTCTCTCTCCCATTGTCCACAATCATGCCCCTGAAATAAGAGAGATTCCAAAGGTTACATCTTCTTGCAATTTTGAGCATGAGATTCAAAAGATCAGAATCCCTGTTCCCCTCACTGAGCTAATTAAACATGGAGAATTTAAAAAACGCTTCTATGAGCTTTTACAGTCTGAAGCTTCATGCCTTCCCACAGACTCCATAAACCTCCAAGACGAAAAGCCAGCAGTTTTCCTAGGTCCCATGGTAGAAGATAGAGATGATTCATCCCCTCCCTTCTACACATCCNGTTACGGAGTCTCTAATCGGTTCTTGTGATTTCCCTAGTGTTGAGTGACTTGGAATTGGAGGATCCAGTCAAGTCCCCTCTCAGTTCCTTGAGACCCTGAACCAAGCGGATCTTGCATTCAGAGTTTTTCTTCTGCAAACGACCGAAAGCCTGTTTCCCAAAGTTGTTTGTTCACCTTTCTCACTAAGTCTTCCACCTGTTCACCTTTTAATCAACCCGCTGGCTGAAGTTAGGATACCAGACCTCCTTTGTTCTTTACGTACTAGATCCAGTCCCTGAGTTGGAGTGATACCTCCTCGAGCCATTATCTCCATTTGATCATCCCTTATAAACAAATCGTGACATTAAACTAATGGGTGTCGGGCTCTGCTCCTGCAAGCAATCCAGGAGTGACTTCTGATGCTAACATTTATGGCGTCGTTGCCGGGGATGAAGTTGAATATTTTCCCCGGGATTGAACGAAAACGATCAACTGATTCTGAAGGTGCATCAGATATCAGAACTGGAAGATTGCTACTGTGCACCTAGTGACTCCATTGTGACGACTCCACTAGAACGAACCCGTTGTTTTAATTGTGGCTTTCAGAGGCAGACACATGCGGTCCCATCCACAGCTGCCTTTAGCTACACCTGAAGCTAACTCAGAAGCAGTGCGTAGAAAGAGAAAGAGCTCTGCAAAAGAAGTTTCCATTGCCGAAATAGGTAATCCACCATCTCCTTCTGTAAGAACTCCTTTTTCTCCTCCTTAATTTCTTGATAGACCTCCTTCAGAGGCTTCTTATTCCCTAAATTTTGGGAGTGTTCCTGCTGAGTTTTCCCCTCCTGGTTTGGGAATAGAAGGAGAAACCCTTGTCAATACCCTCTCTTTTGAAGTTTTTTATCGACGAAGGTTCGTGACTACAGAGGATTTTCCCACTCCTGCACGAAGAGGAGCACCTGCGGACTTGAGCTCGTTAGTCTTCCCCTTAAATCCTCTCTTGTTTCCCACTCCACTTCGGGACTCATTCCCAGTAGCCCCTTCGCGAACTCCTTCTCCTACGATTTCTCCTCCACCTAATATTCCTATGGCTGGTGCTAATCCCCCTCTGAATAGAATGGACGCCATAGTCGCTGCTAGATATGCTCCCTTAGTTCTTCCCCTTCCTATGAATCCTCTCCCTGCTGGGGATTACTTGAAATACATGCCCAAGTTCACTGGGGAAGGAGACATAACTATTGAAGAGCACCTGGCTTCTTTCTACAGTTATGCAGATAACCTTAATATTGAAAATGAAGATTTCTGGATGAGGGTCTTCATTCAGAGCCTGGATGGTGAGGTGAGGAAGTGGTTTAGAGGATTGGCTCCAGGGTCTATTGCTGGGATTGAAGCTCTAGATCGTGATTTTCTGAGACAGTGGGGAGATAGGAAGGATTTTATGTATTACATGACAGAGTTCGGGTCTTTGAAGAAGATGGAAGGAGAGTCTGTCTCTAACTTCTCCAAAATATTTAATAAAATGTATAACAAAATCCCTGTCGAGCTAAAGCCTTCAGAAGCCTCAGCTAAGATTTTGTATGCTAGCGCATTCGGCCCTGATTTCTGCCTTTTGTTGAGAGAAAGAAGAGCCACCTCCTTAGCTCAAATGCAATATGCGGCCATAGAAGTGGAATCCAATGTATTAGCAGCTGACAGACTAAGGAACAAGGCCGATGCAGATAGAAGAAAGGGAAGATCTGAAGCCTCAACTTCTGGCTCAACCCTGCCCCACCCTCAAGTGGATGAGCTGACCAAAATGGTGAAGTATCTATCTGCAGAGATGGAGAGAATGAAGGTGGAGGGGAGGCAAGCATACAAGGGCCCTCAAAACTTCGAAAACAAAGGAGGGTTCATGAAGCCGAACAATTTTACTCCCCCGAAGGTGCAAAGAGAGAGGGGAAGAGATAGAGAAGACCAGAAGATTCAGGCCCCTTTACAAAACAATTTTGTGGCTGAGGGGGAAGAAAGGGAAGCAGATGAATTGGATCCTGAGATCCATTGCTTTGGGGACACTCCTCCTTTTCCTCATCTCACTCAATCAACATACGAGGAATCTCTCATGGACAGTCAGCTAAATGATTTGAGCAAAGAAGACAAGGCTAGTGGCCGCCAAGGCAGATATGACCGGAGGTCCCAGAAGAAAGCAGTAACACCTGATATTCTTGAGAAGCCCACTAGAGCAGAGCAACCTGCTAACGAAGTAGCGGATGGCCACAGAGGTAAAAAGGCTCAACCTCTCTCTCCCATTGTCCACAATCATGCCCCTGAAATAAGAGAGATTCCAAAGCTTACATCTTCTTGCAATTTTGAGCATTAGATTCAAAAGATCAGAATCCCTGTTCCCCTCACTGAGCTAATTAAACATGGAGAATTTT
The DNA here is from genome assembly GCA_000966675.3 of Picea glauca. Taxonomy (NCBI): domain Eukaryota; kingdom Viridiplantae; phylum Streptophyta; class Pinopsida; order Pinales; family Pinaceae; genus Picea; species Picea glauca. Next base: position 99,599 of record JZKD02S0806595.1, on the reverse strand, counting down.
AAAAACGCTTCTATGAGCTTTTACAGTCTGAAGCTTCATGCCTTCCCACAGACTCCATAAACCTCCAAGACGAAAAGCCAACAGTTTTCCTAGGTCCCATGGTAGAAGATAGAGATGATTCATCCCCTCCCTTCTACACATCCCTGAACATACATGATAAAGTGTTACATAATTGCTTGATGGATTCAGGGGCTTATCACAACCTCATGCCCAAAACTGTCATGGAAGAATTAGGACTAGAAGTCACTCGAGCTTATCATGACCTCTATTCTTTTGACTCAAGGAGAGTTCAGTGTCTTGGACTTATTAAAGACCTGGTTGTAACCTTGTTTCAACTGCCCATGAAAAGTGTGGTCATGGATATCGTAGTAGCTGATGTCCCCCCCAAGTTCGATATTTTATTGTCAAGATCTTGGATAAAAAGACTGGGGGGAACCTTATAGATGGACCTCACGTATGCTACTATCCCAGTGTTCAGAGAAGAGCATAGAAGACTATATAGGGAAGCCCAACTGGCCTACATAATCAGTGACGAAGCCAACCCTACCAACCATCCCATATTTGCCTTGGACACTGACTTAGGCTCCAGTTTACTACAACTCACCCATGCCCTCGAGCCTCCTCTCAAACTCAGAAAGAAGCTCACCAGTTCCCCTAAACTTCCTCCCTCCATCACCCCCGTCTGGAAACTGTTCTTTGATGGAGCCTCTTCCAGGGAAGGCGCTGGAGCTGGGGTGGTTTTTGTGTCACCTGCTTAGGAAACCATATCTCTATCATACAAATTAGAATTTGAAGCTACCAACAATGTGGCAGATTATGAGGCTCTTGTTCTGGGATTAAGAGTTGCGAGGGAGATGGGAATTCAGGAAGTAGCAGTGTTCGGTGATGCAGAGTTGGTGGTCCAGCAGATCAGACACGCTTATCAGGCTAAGCATCCTCTACTCAGAATCTACAGAAATGAGGTGTGGGACCTAGTTGATAGTTTCTTCTCAGCATTTAACATTTCATTCATCCCAAGAGAGGAGAACACAATGGCATATTCTTTGGCTACATCAGCAAGTAATTTCAAAATACCCTTGCCGTCTAAATTTAGATATGATGTGGAAGTGAAATACAGACCCTCCATACCTGACAATGTCAAACATTGGAAGGTATTCGAGGATGATCTTGAGATCAAGAAATTCTTGGAGACTATCGAAGAGTTTTCAGAGCTGCATATCGATCAAGATTCTGTCTCTGAAGAAAATTTTGATGGGGGTAATTTTCTGAATAAGATTGCAGAGCGTAACATTGTGCAGTTGCCCAGCAATCATATTCCAAGGGGACTGGTTCCTTTGGAAAGGCTCTTTGATAGAAATGATGTATCATTAAAAGGATAGGTCTCGGAGGATTACACTGGTACTATTCAGTCCAACATTGGGACCGAGAATGAGCCCAAGCTTATCAAATTGTCTAGGAGTCTGACAAAGGAGCAGAGGTCCGAATACATTGGACTTTTGAGGGAATTTGCTGATGTTTTCTCTTGGACTTATGAAGACCTCAAAACCTACGACACCTCTATCATCGAGCATAAAATCCCACTAAAGGAGAAAGCAAATCCATTTAGGCAGAAGCTGAGAGAGATCAATCATATGTTGTTTCCTATCATGGAAAGGGAAGTGAAGAAGTTGCTTCAAGCTCAGATCATTGTACCACTGAGATACTCAGAGTGGGTGGCCAACTTGGTGCCAGTAAGGAAAAAGAATGGAGAGATCCGACTCTGTGTAGACTTCAGAAACCTGAACAGGACCTCATGAAAGGATAACTACCCTTTGCCAAAGATGGAACATATACTGCAGAGGGTAACAGGAGCATCTAGAATATCCATGATTGATGGCTTCTCTGGATACAATCAAGTCTTTGTTCTGCCTGAGGAAAGGGAAAAGACAACATTCACCACTCCATGGGGGACGTTCATGTACGCCAAAATTTCGTTTCGACTAATGAATGTAGGGTCGACGTTTCAGCGCACCATGGACATAGCTATCATCGGGGAAAAGTACAAATTTGTGGTCATCTATCTGGATGACATCACAGTGTTTTCAAAGTCTGATAAAGAACATTGTCACCATCTCAGGAAAGTTTTCTTGAAATGCATAAATTTTGGCATTTCATTGAACCCCAAGAAATCTTTGTTCGCCATGCAGGAGGGAAAGTTACTTGGCCACATAGTATCAGCAGAAGGAGTCGAAATTGACCCCAGCAGAGTTGAGGCGATACAAGCCTTATCAATCCCGAGGTCTAAGAAGGAGGTCCAATCTTTCCTCGGTAAAATTAATTTTCTGAGGAGGTTTGTGCCTAACTTTGTTGAGGAGGTAAAGCTTATAACATCCATGTTGAAGAAAGAGAATGAAGTAAGGTGGACCCCTCAATCACGACATTCCTTTGAACAAATCAAGAAGGCTCTGACTGAAGCTCCTGTGCTTATCAGTCCCGACTACTCAAAGGATTTCCTTATTTTCTCCTTTGCCTCACCTAACACAGTGGTTGTTGTTCTATTACAGACAAATGACATTGGGTTAGAGCAGCCTATTGCTTATTTCAACCGAGCATTGAGGGATGTCGAAGTCAGGTATGACGCTATGGAGAAGCAGGCTTATGCTCTAGTAAAAGCTCTCAAAACTTTTAGAACCTATGTCCTACAGTCAAAGATCATCGCCTATGTCCCCTCAGCTGCCGTTAAAGACATTCTTATTCAGCCTGATATAGACGGGAGAAGAAGTAAATGGATAGTCAAAATCTTGGAGTTTGACTTGGAAATAAGGCCCACCAAATTGATCAAAGGTCAAGGTTTAGCCAAACTGTTGGCTGAAGCAAACTTCCAAGCTTTGGGGATAAGTTTTATCAACAAATGCTCGGGTATTCAGCAGAATCAACTGCCTGACATGGACCCTCAAAAAGAACCCTCATTAGCTGGATGTCCTTGGTATAAGGATGTCATATACTTTCTACAAAAGTTGCTGCCCCCAGACGGCCTGCATAGGAGCAAAGCAAGAGCTCTGAAGCTCAAGGCAGTCAGATACTACCTGATTGATCAAATGTTATATTGGAAAGACCCCCTGGGGGTGCTTTTAAAATGCATGAGTCCACAAGAGGCCGAAATAATCGTGGTTGAATTTCATAGTGGCCTGTGTGGAGGGCACCATTTCAGGAAAGCCACAGCCCACAAAATCCTCAAGGTTGGGTACTACTGGCCTACCGTGTTCACTGATGTCTGCAAAAGGGTCAGAGCCTGCATCAAATGTCAAAAATTTGCAGGAAAGCAGCAGCTCAGGTATCTGCCATTGAATCCGGTGATGGTTTTAGGGCCTTTCCAGCAATGGGGCCTAGATTTCATTGGAGAAATTCACCCTACCTCCAGTGGGCAGCACAGGTGGATCCTGACTGCTACATATTTCTTTACCAAGTGGATTGAAGCTATCCCCACCAGGAGTGCTTCCCACAAGGTAATCATTGGGTTCTTGTAGGACCTCATCACAAGGTTCGGCTGCCCAAATAAGATTGTCACCGATAATGCAGCCGCTTTTGGGTCTGAACCACTAGCCAAGTTCTATGAGCAGTTTGGGATCAAATTGATTCACTCCACCCCATATTATCCACAGGGAAACGGTCTAGCTGAATCCTCCAACAAAATCCTGATAAGGATCATCAAAAGGTTGTTGGAAGACAACAAAAGGGCTTGGAATTCCAAGCTGAAATTCGCTCTATGGGCTGACCGAGTGACTACAAAGAGAGATATAGGTCTCTCCCCTTTCCAATTAGTCTACGGGCCGAAGCCATCTTCCCTTCTCAGCTGGCCATTCCCATAGAAAAAATCTTCCAGGATTATCAAGAGGAACAAAATGACATGATCAGAAGGATTCATCAGCTAGTAGAGGTCCAGCAGGCTAGGGAGCAGACAGTGGATAGGATTCAGGACCATCAGCAAAAGATCAAGCAGGTCTTCGATAAGAAGGCCAAGAAGGAGCGGTTCCAGATAGGGGACTTGGTATTTAAGTGGGACGCACCCAGACAGGATAAGGGCAAGCACGGCAAATTTGAAGCCCTATGGATTGGGCCTTTCAGAATCTCTGAAGTCTTCTCAAATAACACATATCGATTGTGAGATTTGGAAGGCGAAGAAGTTTTTAGTAGCTCAGTGAATGGGCATTTCCTGAAGAAATGTTTTGTTTGAGCCTCCAATGGCTCCTTTGTTTGTAAATATGGTCTTTTTGTTTCTTAGTTTGTTTCCATTTTTATTTTTGCGGCTTAATAATGACTCCATAGCCCAACAACAAGGCACTGGAACTGCAAAATGAGTCCTTAGAGCATCACAGGGACGACTCTATCCCCCATGGAGCCTAATGTTAGCAACATTTCTTGTCTTCGGCATCAGGAGACACAGGTCTGCAGGTTGCCCGAGGAGCGCCCAAGCGCAGCACATAAAAGAAGTCCTTTTCGGACTTAAAATCAAGCGAGCGGGCAGTTCAGTCTTCAGCGGAAAGGTTTCAGCAACAGAGTAGAACAACAATTGATGGGTAATTGCAAATTAACCGGGTTGCATCAAGTATAACGCTAAAATTTTTAAAGAAGTCGACGGTTGGAATCCCTCGGGAGGCATTCGCGAAGTTACGAGAGCCATTGATCGCAAGTGGTTCAAGCGCAGCGTTATTTCGCGAGCTCGGGGTTCGTGAGTTCAAAGGGCGGACCATATCCCTTTGGTTGCGCGATATTTCGAGTTACGAAAAGTGCCCGTATGGAGGTCAATCATCGTTGACTATCACGTCTCGGGACTTCGCAAAGGGAGAATGCCTAAGTCTGGTACTCCCACTCGCGAGGTCCCGAGTAGAGAAAGGTACGAGTACTTGGGCCCTAGCCAATGGTTACATGTGGAGAGCGTTGACCAAAGAGGGAGCCCTTCCCGTATCGCCATCTTGGGAAGCGAGAGTTGAAGAAAAGGAACCAAGGGATTCTGACTCGCAAGTCGCAAAATGAAAAGCGCCCGAAGGCGGGCCCGCATTATCGAGGAGCAGTCTCAGCCATCCATCTAAAGAGGACACCTAGCGCGTGATTAGGCTCCCCGCCTTCTCTCCCATCGCGATTTCGAAGCTCAAGAAACAGCTCCTTCATATCCCCGATGCGCGAAGTGATGAGAGCGTCCAGGACCTGGGGCCCACAACAGCGCCGGGTGATTTTGGAACGTCATATCTAGAGGGATACGTGGCTCCAGATTAAGCCGCCTCGACGTTTTGCTCATCACAATTTCAAGAAGTAGGGATCAGCCCCTTCCTATTCGCGAATGCCGAAAGCACATTTGAAAGTAAGCACTGGGTCACATCCCGTGGTCACTGAGGAAAGAAAAGAGTTGCACGAAAGAGGCCAAAGGTGTCAGGTTTCAGTCACAGAGAGGCCCGTCACAACCTCCAGTTGCCATCGGACCCAACCTCAATCCTGGTCTTCGCTTGGAGTAAGCGAAAGCAAGAAGGGGTGGTTGAAACCTCTCTTCCTTCATTAATTGTGAAATATGGAGGGTCTAGTAAGCGGTCTGCTCGAGAGGGTCATGTTTACCCTTTCTTGCAGAAAATCCATGCCGAGTCCTCGACTAGCCGGAGGAGGTCTGCACACGCTAAAACAACATTTACTGGCTCAACTACTCCTCCTATAGGAGCCATGCATAGTTAAGGTGGCGTATGACACAGAACTCCCATCCGAATTTAGCTGAAGGGACACAGAACCTTAGGGGACGAGCGCGCCTCTGTTGGGTGAATTTTCCTGAGTATATAGGCTCAGTTTTTGTATTTTTGGAAGCATCGATGGTTGAACAAACCTCTGGGTTGTAAAACTTTAATGAAGCACTATTTTCTGGTTATTTTTAGACTTCTGAGACTTCTTGCCTTATGAATGCCAGTTTCTTTACATCTTTTTTATACTGTGTTAGAGCAGCTCGGAATTGGAGGATCCAGTCGAGTTGTAGCTGTTATAGGATGATGTTGTAATGGATCATTGTAATAGTTACAGAGTCTCTAATCGATTCTTGTGATTTCCCTAACGCTGAGTGACTTGGAATTAGAGGATCCAGTCAAGTCCCCTCTCAGTTCCTTGAGACCCTGAACCAAGCGGATCTTGCATTCAAAGTTTTTCTTTTGCAAACGACCGAAATCCTGTTTCCCAAAGTCATTTTTTCACCTTTCTCACTAAGTCTTCCACCTGTTCACCTTTTAATCAACCCGCTGGCTGAAGTTAGGATCCCAGACCTCCTTTGTTCTTTACGTACAAGATCCAGTCCATGAGTTGGAGTGATACCTCCTCGAGCCATTATCTCCATTTGATCATCCCTTATAAACAAATCGTGACATTAAACTGATGGGTGTCGGGCTCTGCTCCTGCAAGCAATACAGGAGTGACTTCTGACGCTAACAGTTTCCAACAGGGTAATATTGTTCCTTTACCGCATCCACAAAAAAAATCCCAAGTGGGATCAGCCCCGTATATTCCAGACTCCTCTATGGAACTTTTATCCCAGTAAGTTTCCNAATAAGATTGCAGAGCGTAACATTGTGCAGTTGCCCAGCAATCATATTCCAAGGGGACTGGTTCCTTTGGAAAGGCTCTTTGATAGAAATGATGTATCATTAAAAGGATAGGTCTTGGAGGATGACATTGGTACTATTCAGTCCAACATTGGGACCGAGAATGAGCCCAAGCTTATCAAATTGTCTAGGAGTCTGACAAAGGAGCAGAGGTCTGAATACATTGGAATTTTGAGGGAATTTGTTGATGTTTTCGCTTGGACTTATGAAGACCTCAAAACCTACGACACCTCTATCATCGAGCATAAAATACCACTAAAGGAGAAAGCAAAGCCATTTAGGCAGAAGCTGAGAGAGATCAATCATATGTTGTTGCCTATCATGGAAAGGGAAGTGAAGAAGCTGCTTCAAGCTCAGATCATTGTACCACTGAGATACTCAGAGTGGGTGGCCAACATGGTGCCAGTAAGGAAAAAGAATGGAGAGATCCGACTCTATGTAGACTTCAGAAACCTGAACAGGACCTCATGAAAGGATAACTACCCTTTGCCAAAGATGGAACATATACTGCAGAGGGTAATAGGAGCATCTAGAATATCCATGATTGATGGCTTCTCTGCTTACAATCAAGTCTCTGTTTTGCTTGAGGACAGGGAAAAGACAACATTCACCACTCCATGGGGGACGTTCATGTACGCCAAAATTTCGTTTGGACTAATGAATGTAGGGTCGATGTTTCAGCGCACCATGGACATAGCTATCATCGAGGAAAAGGACAAATTTGTGGTCATCTATCTGGATGACATCACAGTGTTTTCAAAGTCTGATAAAGAACACTGTCACCATCTCAGGAAAGTTTTCTTGAAATGCATAAATTTTGGCATTTCATTGAACCCCGAGAAATCTTTGTTCGCCATGCAGGAGGGAAAGTTACTTGGCCACATAGTATCAGCAGAAGGAGTCGGAATTGACCCCAGCAGAGTTGAGGCGATACAAGCCTTATCAATCCCAAGGTCTAAGAAGGAGGTCCAATCTTTCCTCGGTAAAATTAATTTTCTGAGGAGGTTTGTGCCTAACTTTGTTGAGGAGGTAAAGCTTATAACATCCATGTTGAAGAAAGAGAATGAAGTAAGGTGGACCCCTCAATCACGACATTCCTTTGAACAAATCAAGAAGGCTCTGACTGAAGCTCCTGTGCTTATCAGTCCCGACTACTCAAAGGATTTCCTTATTTTCTCCTTTGCCTCACCTGACACAATGGTTGTTGTTCTATTACAGACAAATGACATTGGGTTAGAGCAGCCTATTGCTTATTTCAACCGAGCATTGAGGGATGCCAAAGTCAGGTATGACGCTATGGAGAAGCAGGCTTATGCTCTAGTAAAAGCTCTCAAAACTTTTAGAACCTATGTCCTACAGTCAAAGATCATCGCCTATGTCCCCTCAGCTGTCGTTAAAGACATTCTTATTCAGCCTGATATAGACGGGAGAAGAAGTAAATGGATAGTCAAAATCTTGGAGTTTGACTTGGAAATAAGGCCCACCAAATTGATCAAAGGTCAAGGTTTAGCCAAACTGTTGGCTGAAGCAAACTGCCAAGCTTTGGGGATAAGTTTTATCAACGAATGCTCGAGTATTCAGCAGAATCAACTGCCTGACATGGACCCTCAAAAAGAACCCTCATTAGCTGGATGTCCTTGGTATAAGGATGTCATATACTTTCTACAAAAGTTGCGGCCCCCAGATGGCCTGCATAGGAGCAAAGCAAGAGCTTTGAAGCTCAAGGCAGTCAGATACTACCTGATTGATCAAATGTTATATTGGAAAGACCCCCTAGGGGTGCTTTTAAAATGCATGAGTCCACAAGAGGCCGAAATAATCGTGGTTGAATTTCATAGTGGCCTGTGTGGAGGGCACCATTTCAGGAAATCCACAGCCCACAAAATCCTCAGGGTTGGGTACTACTGGCCTACCGTGTTCACTGATGTCTGCAAAAAGGTCAGAGCCTGCATCAAATGTCAAAAATTTGCAGGAAATCAGCAGCTCAGGTATCTTCCATTGAATCTGGTGATGGTTTTAGGGCCTTTCCAGCAATGGGGCCTAGATTTCATTGGAGAAATTCACCCTGCCTCCAGTGGGCAGCACAGGTGGATCCTGACTGCTACAGATTTCTTTACCAAGTGGATTGAAGCTATCCCCACCAGGAGTGCTTCCCACAAGGTAATCATTGGGTTCTTGGAGGACCTCATCACAAGGTTCGGCTGCCCAAATAAGATTGTCACCAATAATGCAGCCGCTTTTGGGTCTGAACCACTAGCCAAGTTCTATGAGCAGTTCGGGATCAAATTGATTCACTCCACCCCATATTATCCACAGGGCAACGGTCTAGCTGAATCCTCCAACAAAAGCCTGATAAGGATCATCAAAAGGTTGTTGGAAGACAACAAAAGGGCTTGGAATTCCAAGCTGAAATTCGCTCTATGGGCTGACCGAGTGACTACAAAGAGAGATATAGGTCTCTCCCCTTTCCAATTATTCTACGGGGCCGAAGCCATCTTCCCTTCTCAGCTGGCCATTCCCATAGCGAAAATCTTCTAGGATTATCAAGAGGAACCCAATGACATGATCAGAAGGATTCATCAGCTAGTAGAGGTCCAGCAGGCTAGGGAGCAGACAGTGGACAGGATTCAGGACCATCAGCAAAAGATCAAGCAGGTCTTCGATAAGAAGGCCAAGAAGGAGCGGTTCCAGATAGGGGACTTGGTATTTAAGTGGGACGCACCCAGACAGGATAAGGGCAAGCACGACAAATTTGAAGCCCTATGGATTGGGCCTTTCAGAATCTCTGAAGTCTTCTCAAATAACACATATCGGTTGCGAGATTTGGAAGGCGAAGAAGTTTTTAGCAGCTCAGTGAATGGGCATTTCCTGAAGAAATGTTTTGTCTGAGCCTCCAATAGCTCCTTTGTTTGTAAATATGGTCTTTTTGTTTCTTAGTTTGTTTCCATTTTTATTTTTGCGGCTTAATAATGACTCCATAGCCCAACAACAAGGCACTGAAACTGCAAAATGAGTCCTTAGAGCATCACAGGGATGACTCTATCCCCCATGGAGCCTAATGTTAGCAACATTTCTTGTCTTCGGCATCAGGAGACACAGGTCTGCAAGTTGCCCGGGGAGCGCCCAAGCGCAGCACATAAAAGAAGTCCTTTTCGGACTTAAAATCAAGCGAGCGGGCAGTTCAGTCTTCAGCGGAAAGGTTCAGCGACAGAGCAGAACAACAATTGATGGGTAATTGCAAATTAACCGGGTTGCATCAAGTATAGCGCTAAAAATTTTAAAGAAGTCGACGGTCGGAATCCCTCGGGAGGCATTCGCGAAGTTACGAGAGCCGTTGATCGCAAGCGGTTCAAGCGCAGCGTTATTTCGCGAGCTCGGGGTTTGTGAGTTCAAAGGGCGGACCATATCCCTTTGGTTGTGCGATATTCTGAGTTACGAAAAGTGCCCGGATGGAGGTCAACCGTCGTTGACTATCACGTCTCGGGACTTCGCAAAGGGAGAATGCCTAAGTCTGGTACTCCCACTCGCGAGGTCCCGAGTAGAGAAAGGCGCGAGTACTTGGGCCCTAGCCAATGGTTACATGTGGAGAGCATTGACCAAAGAGGGAGCTCTGCCCGTATCGCCATCTTGGGAAGCGAGAGTTGAAGAAAAGGAACCAAGGGATTCTGACTCGCAAGTCGCGAAATGAAAAGCGCCTGAAGGCGGGCCCGCATTATCGAGGAGCAGTCTCAGTCGTCCATCTAAAGAGGACACCTAGTGCGTTATTAGGCTCCCCGCCTTCTCGCCCATCGCGATTTCTAAGCTCAAGAAACAGCTCCTTCATATCCCCGATGCGCGAAGTGATGAGAGCGTCCAGGACCTGGGGCCCACAACAGCGCCGGGAGATTTTGGACCGTCATATCTAGAGGGATACGTGGCTCCAGATTAAGTCGCCTCGACGTTTTGCTCATCACGATTTCAAGAAGTAGGGATCAGCCCCTTCCTATTCGCGAATGCCGAAAGCACATTTGAAAGTAAGCACCGGATCACAGCCCGTGGTCACTGAGGAAAGAAAAGAGTTGCGCGAAAGAGGCCAAAGGTGTCAGGTTTCAGTCACAGAGAGGCCCGTCACAACCTCCAGTTGCCATCGAACCCGACCTCAATCCTGGTCTTCGCTTGGAGTAAGCAAAAGCAAGAAGGGGTGGTTGAAACCTCTCTTCCTTCATTAATTGTGAAATATGGAGGGTCTGGTAAGCGGTCTGCTCGAGAGGGTCATGTGTACCCTTTCTTGCAGAAAATCCATGCCGAGTCCTCGACTAGCCGGAGGAGGTCTGCACACGCTAAAACAGCATTTACTGGCTCAACTACTCCTCCTACAGGAGCCATGCATAGTTAAGGTGGCGTATGACAGAGAACTCCCATCCGAATTTAGTTGAAGGGACACAGAACCTTAGGGGACGAGCGCGCCTCTGTTGGGTGAATTTTCCTGAGTATATAGGCTCAGTTTTTGTATTTTTGGAAGCATCGATGGTTGAACAAACCTTTGGGTTGTAAAACTTTAATGAAGCACTATTTTCTGGTTATTTTTAGACTTCTGAGACTTCTTGCCTTATGAATGCCAGTTTATTTACATCTTTTTTATACTGTGTTAGAGCAGCTCGGAATTGGAGGATCCAGTCGAGTTGTAGCTGTTATAGGATGATGTTGTAATGGATCACTATAATAGTTACAGAGTCTCTAATCGATTCTTGTGATTTCCCTAACACTGAGTGACTTGGAATTAGAGGATCCAGTCAAGTCCCCTCTCAGTTCCTTGAGACCCTGAACCAAGCGGATCTTGCATTCAGAGTTTTTCTTTTGCAAACGACCGAAATCTTGTTTCCCAAAGTCATTTTTTCACCTTTCTCACTAAGTCTTCCACCTGTTCACCTTTTAATCAACCCGCTGGCTGAAGTTAGGATCCCAGACCTCCTTTGTTCTTTACGTACAAGATCCAGTCCCTGAGTTGGAGTGATACCTCCTCGAGCCATTATCTCCATTTGATCATCCCTTATAAACAAATCGTGACATTAAACTGATGGGTGTCGGGCTCTGCTCCTGCAAGCAATCCAGGAGTGACTTCTGACGCTAACAGTTTCCAACAGGGTAATATTGTTCCTTTACCGCATCCACAAAAAAAATCCCAAGTGGGATCAACCCCGTATATTCCAGACTCCTCTATGGAACTTTTATCCCAGTAAGTTTCCAACCAATGTTTGACATGAGAGAGAGCTTTAAGGAGTGCGAAGGTGATATTTTCTTTGTCAGAAAAATTTTGAATAAAGAAATAACCTTCTAGTAGAGTTAACCATTTTTCTAGGGCTTCTGCATCTATCTGTCCTTCAAATACAGGAATATCAAAATGAACTTGTACCTTGAAAGGAGAGGTGCCTCCAAAGGGGCCTCTTGATGAATATGCACCTGATGCTATCGACAGGCATTGAAGGATGTGGGAAAAATTCTCCATCATTTCGTCCCTCTATCGCGTGAGAGCTTGCTCAAGCAACAGATTGATAGGATYGTCTACTCCGTCGTTTTTATTTTCTTCTGCCATTGAGGGTTTCTTGGGTGTGAGAGAGTGATTGTCTTCAAGAGAGACAAKCTMTAGACCCAACTTGCTATACTTGGACCTCGTCGGGGACATGCACTAAAAAAYGATCTAGAGCAGCCTGCTCTGATACCACTAATCCAGATTATTTTCGGCACGAAATGCGAGTGGAGATATAATAAATAAATGCACAGAGATATTGAAAATACTCAATAATATAACATAAATGTATMATACATGCAACCATAAACACAGATATACAGTAATACRCGATTTCTATTAATGAAATAAATGTACAGAGACTGTAAAAATATAGAGTGAAAGACTCGYTAGAATGGTGGCAGCTTATCTCTCAGAAGAGATGTGACGGCTACTCGCATTCGCAAGAAGATGGTTACAATGAGGATCTGAAGGAATTTTTACAATAAACAGGAATGCAAAAAACCATAGACATCTGAAAACCTAACCCTAGGAGATGAAGCGTCGAAAGTCATGTGGGCACCGTTTCGGTAAGTGAGTACATCAACTTCCCGGGGTCGTAACTTTTGCATACGATCTATGTTTTAGGCGCGTGAGAGCTCGTTGGAAAGGTATTGTTGAGGAGATTCATTTTGGGGGCTCAGACATACATTTGGCTATGATTGAGAACCTCTATCTCGAAAAACCTTCATTTGGGCCCTCAAAATGGCCCTCGAAGTTAAAAACTGCTAAAAATAGTAAATTGCCAAAATTGTCAGAAAACTGTTTTGAGCCAGTCGGAAAAGGTGGGTGGCCACTGATATCCACCTGGATCAATCCTCCCTCCTTAGGAAGCAATGGTATCCATTGCATTGAGTTCCCGGGGGAGAGGGAAAAACGTTTGTTGAATCTGCATCTTGGTGAGCTGCTTGCCTTGTTGGAGATGTCGCATTGCTCAGTTTGTGGAAGTTTGTCATGAACCTATTGAGGTTGAGGCCATTCAACAAATCGAGCTACATGCGAGGACAATGTGCAAAAGAAATCTTTGCGCTTTGCTGCAACCTTGTCGACTTGCTTTTGTTTGATAGAAGGTGCTTAGGTCGAGGTTGTAGTGGTTGCAGTGTCCTTCTATTCTCCTTTTGAACAGATTGTGAAGAAGCTAAATTTTGCAGTATAAGATACTACCTTGCGGCACTTTTTAGGTGGAACAATAGTTGGAACTACCTCTGGTATTCTGTAGAGATGACCCCCTAGAAAAACAATGACACTGTGGGGTCGAGACTCATAAATAGCATGGCGCTTCCACATATATGGTTGGCCCAAGAGAACATCACAGACATCCAGTGGGGCAAYATCACATAATACCTCATCCTTGAAGGGTTGGATGTCATATGACAATCGACATTGTTGGCTGACATGGAGATCTTGTCCTTGGTGAAGCCACCCGATGTTGTATGGCTGCGGGTGTGGTGTTGTCGACAATCCCAACGGTTTGACGACCTCTGTTGAGATGAGGTTATTTTGGCTTCCGCTATCAATAATAAAATGCAGCGTGGTCCGCTTCACCCACATCTGTGAATGAAAAAGGTGCTCCCCCTCTTCAGGATCTGTTGGTTCTTCTGGTTGAATTGTTGCGATCGCGACAATAGCAGTGGGGTACTCATCAATGATCTATCCTTTACCATTATTTTCATAATCAGATTCTTAATTAGGGTTTGTCTATTTGTCTTTGATTTGGCCACCAATGAATATTTTGAGTGACATTAATCAGTGTTGTGCCAGGGGATTTTGTGGAACTCGCACCATTTTCCAATGTCCTTTGTCTTCCCGTGACATTTCGTTTCCTGTGTCTTGGACTGGGTTTCGGGAGACTGTTTGTTAGGGTCGTCTTTGTCATACTTTGGTTGTTGCGGATTTGCATACCCTAACTCCCGTTTGTCCTGGTGCTTAAATTTCTGCTCGATTTTAATAACATATCGATACGCAGCACTGAGTGAGGAGATGTCCAGAAAATCCATTTCAGTCTGGATGTATCTGGGTAGAGCCCCACGATATTTCAGAACCAAATGTTGGTCGGAGTCTTTGATACCCATATTGGTGCGCAAGGTATGAAAGGTATTGGTAAACTCCAAAACTTCTTGGCCCCTCTCTTGCCGTAGTGTGGTCCATCTCATGTACTGGTCCTCAAGTTGCCAACAGGGTAATACTGTTACTTTACCGCATCCACAAAAAAATCCCAAGTGGGATCGGCCCCGTATATTCCAGACTCCTCTATGGAGCTTTTCTCCCAGTAATTTTCCCACCAATGTTTGACATGAGGGAGAGCTTTAAGGAGTGCAAAGGTGATCTTTTCTTTGTCAGAAAAATTGTGAACAGAGAAATAACCTTCTAGCAGAGTTAACTATTTTTCTAGGTCTTCTGCATCTATATGTCCTTCAAATACAGGAATATCAAAATTAACTTGTACCTTGAAAGGAGAGGTGCCTCCAAAGTTTCCTCTTGATGAAGATGCACCTGATGCTATCGGCAGGCATTGAAGGATGTGGGAAAAATTCTCCATCATTTCGTCCCTCTGTCGCGTGAGAACTTGCTCAAGCAAAAAATTGATAGGATCGTCTGCTCCGTCATTTTTATTTTCTTCCACCATTGAGGGTTTATTGGGTGTGCGAGAGCGATTGTCTTCAAGAGATACAAGCTCGAGACCCAACTTGCTATACTCGGACCTCGTCGGGGACATGCACTGAAAAACGATCAAGAGCAGCCTGCTTTGATACCACTAATATGGATTATTTTCGGCACGAAATGCGAGCGGAGATATAATAAATAAATGCAGAGAGATATCGCAGATACTCAATAAAATAACATAAATGTATCAGATATGAAACCATAAACACAGATATACAGTAATACACAATTTCTATTAATGAAAGAAATGTGCAGAGACTGTAAAAATACAGAGTGAAAGACTCGCTAGAATGGTGGCATCTTATCTCTCAGAAGAGATGTGACGGCTACTCGCATTCGCAAGAAGATGGTTATAATGAGGTTCTGAAGGCATTTTTACAATAAACAGGAATGCCAAAAACCCTATACATCCAAAAACCTAACCCTAGGAGATGAAGCGCCAAAAGTCATCTGAACCCCGTTTGGGTAAGTGAGTTTATCAACTTCCCGGGGTCGTAACTTTTGCATACGATCTCTGTTTTAGGCACGTGATAGCTCATTGGAAAGGTATTGTTGAGGAGATTCATTTTGGGGGATCAATAATTCCTTTTTATATCATTGATATCATCGATCTCAAAAAACCTTCTTTTGGGCCCTCAAAGTTAAAAATTGCTAAAAATAGTAAATTGCCAAAAAATTGTTTTGAGCCAGTCGGAAAAAGTGGGTGGCCACTGATATCCACCTAGATCAATCCTCCCTCCCTAGGAATCAATGGTCTCCATTGCATTGAGTTATCTGGGGAGATGGAAAAGCATTTGCTGAATCTCCATCTTAGTGAGTTGCTTGCCTTGCTGGAGATGTCGCACTGCTCAGTTTGTGGAGGTTTGTCATGAACCTGTTGAGACTGAGGTCGTTCAACAAATTAGGCTATATGAGAGGATGATGTGCAAAAGGAATCTTTACACTTTACTGCAACCTTGTCGACTTGCTTCTGTTTGATAGAAGGTGCTTGGGGCAAGGTTGTAGTGGTTGCAGTTTCCTTTTGTTCTCCTTTTGAACAGATTGTGAAGAAGCTAAGTTTTGTAGTATGAGATACTACCTTGCGGCACTTTTTAGGTGGAACAGTAGTTGGAACTACCTATGGTATTCTGTAGAGATGACCCCCCAGAAAAACAATGACACTGTGGGGTCGAGACTCATAAACAGAATGGTGCTTCCACATATATGGTTGGCCCAAGAGAACATCACAGACATACAGTGGGGAAACATCACATAATACCTCATCCTTTAAGGGTTGGATGCCATATGACAATCGAAATTGTTGGCTGACATGGAGATCTTGTCCTTCGCGAAGCCACCTGAAGTTGAATGGTTGCGGGTGTGGTGTTGTCGAAAATCCCAACTGTTTGACAACCTCTGCTAAGATGAGGTTCTTTTGGCTTCCCCTATCAACAATAAAATGCAGCGGGGTCCCCTTCACCCACATCTGTGAATGAAAAATGTGCTCCCCCTCTTGAGGATCTATTGGTTCTTCTGGTTGAATTATTGCAGTCACGACCATAGCAGTGGGGTCTGCGTCAATGATCTGTCCTTTACCATTATTTTCATAATCATATTCTGAATAAGGGTTCAGCTCTTTGTCTTTGATCTCGACCACCAATGAATGTTTTGAGAGACATTCATTGGTGTTGTGCCAGGGGATTTTATGGAACTTGCACCATTTTCCGGTTTCCTTCTTTGTCTTCCCGTGACCCTTCTTTTCCTATGTCTTGCACTGGTTTTCGGGAGACTGCTTGTTAGGGTCATCTTTGTCATACTTCGGTTGTTGCGGATTTGCATACCCGAACTCCCATTTGTTCTAGTCCTTAAATTTCTGCTCAATTTTAACAACATATCGATAAGCAGCACCGAGTGATGAGATCTATAGAAAATCCATTTCAGTCTCGATGTATCTTTGTAGAGCCCCACGATATTTCAAAACCAAATGTCGCTCAGAGTATTTGATACCCATCTTGGTGTGCAAGGTATGGAAGGTATTGGTGAACTCTGAAACTGCTTGGCCCCTCTCTTACCACAGTGTGGTCCATCTCATGTATTGGTCATCATAGTTGCCAACAGAGTAATATTGTTCCTTTACCGCATCCACAAAAAAATCCCAAGTGGGATCAGCCCCGTATATTCCAGACTCCTCTGTGGAAATTTGTTCCCGGTAAGTTTCCCACCAATGTTTGACATGAAGGTGAACTTTAGGGAGTGCGAAGGTGATATTTTCTTTGTCGGAAAAATTGTGAACAAAGAAATAACCTTCTAGCAGAGTTAACCACTTTTCTAGGGCTTTTGCATCTATCTGTCCTTCAAATACAGGAATATCAAAATTAACTTGTACCTTGAAAGGCGAGGTGCCTCCAAA
>JZKD02S0806595.1:48024-63195 GCA_000966675.3 Picea glauca | reverse complement strand
AAATGGCACCACCACAAATTCATAGTGCCCATAACTCGTCCTAAATGTTTTTTTTTTTATGTATTCATCCTTAATTCAGACTTGATGTTATCCAGACCTCAAATCAATCTTGAAGAAAATTGTAGCACCCCTTAATTGGTCGAACAAGTAATCAATTCTTGGCAAGGGATACTTATTATTAATGGTCATCTTGTTGAGTTGCCTATAGTCTATGCACAACCTGAGTGTGTCATCCTTCTTCTTCACAAACAAAGTTGGTTCTCCCCAAGGAGACACACCAGGACAAATGTAACATTTGTCCAACATCTCCTTTAGTTGTAGTTTGAGCTCAACTAGCTCTGGTGTACTCATTCTATAGGGTGATCTAGACATTGGCACCACTCCGGGTACAAGTTCTATTGAAAAATCAATATCTCTTCTTGGAGATAGACCTGGTACTTCTTCTGGAAACACATATTTATACTCTCTTAATATAGGATGGCCCTCTAGGCTTGGTTTATTGTCCTCAACAAAGTTCAATACTTGTATTGCATACACATGACATCCTTTTCTGCAATACTTCTTCACTTCAAGGGTTGATATTTGTCTCACTGAGACATGATTTTGAATTCCTTGTAGGGTTCTTTTCCTCCCTTCCTCATCTTCACACTCTAATGTTTTATTATAATAGTCCAACTTGGATTTATGGGCAGCCAACTATTCCATGCCAATCAGTAGGTCATAAGATCCTAAAGGGAGCATGTTTAGGGTTGCTTGGGTGGGTAATCCATTCAAAATGAATTGGCATGCTGGTATGACATATGTCACTTTTATTTTTGTTTCAGTGGCTAGCTATATCATTCATGATTTAGCATGTTTTACTTGCTTCAATTTACATTTCTCAATAGTTTGAGGGGAAACATAACTCATATTAGAACCAGGGTCAATTAAAATGGAAACTAGATGGTTGGTAATCATACCTTCCATCTCCACCACTGAAGTTTGGTGGTCATCTTGTTTATTACCCAGGGTTGCATAAATTTGTGGCATGATCCTAACCACATCATTGACTATGGTAGCTTACTGGATGTTGTAGATCCTCCTATTGTCATGTTGTCTATGTGGGAAGTCCCTCAACAAGTGTTCTTCTCCACATCCCCAACATTTCAAGGGTTCTCTTTTTGTATTATATGTCTTTCCTGGGGCAAATCCAAAGCATTTATTTCCACTTTGAGATGGAAATTTTTTTTGATACACACTCTTAGTAGGAAGGCTCATCTTAGAGATCTTCCCGTGATTCTTAAATATTGAGGATTTAAACTCCTTCTGCTTGAATCTCAAAATAATTTTCTTCTTCCAATCCTTATGAGGTTATGCCTTGTTCTTGAATTGCTCATAGTAGTACCTTGCCTTTCAAATAGTGCCTTCTAAAGTCTTAGGTTCATCCAACTCAATTTTGTCTCAGAAGGACTGAGGCAGTCCACTAACAAATCGTTACCTCTTTACCTTTTCATCCTTTACGTAAGGCACATACCTCGTTAACTCAAGAAATGTGTTGATATATTCATCTATTGTGAGGTGTCCTAGCTTGAGTTCGTAGAACTCCTTGGTCTTTTCATCATAGTATCTTTTAGACATATACTTCCTCTTAAAGTATTTCTCGAATTGTTTCCATGACAAATCCTTCTCATGAACTCCTTTCACATTTCTAAGGTCCTCCCACCAAATGGAGGCCTTCCCATTCAAGTTGAAAATGACTATTCAGGCCTTTGAGTTTTCAAAGTAGTCATGGAATCTAAAGTAATTCTTCAAGCCAAGTAGCCTAACTTATTCTTCTTTCCCAATTTTAATTTCTCTATCGAAAGTGGGTGGTTTGGATTTCTTAAACTCTTCAAGGTCATGGCTCTAGGAATGTTTCCTCTTCTTTCTTCTCCTTTGAGAATGTAAACTAGTCTCACTGCTAGACAATTCCTTGGAGTTGTCAATTTCCTCACTATAGGATTCTTTACTTGAATCCTTGACGTTAGCATGCCTCTTGGCTCCATGTTGGTCCTTCTTTGAGGTTCCTCTTCTTGTGTTGTTACTTTCAATACCACATTTTGTTATCTCAAGTGGGATTTAGGTTTTCTTAGAATGGTGTTTATCCACATTACTGGTTGCTAGCCCATGTTGCAGTTGCCTTTGTATATCTGATAGGATTTGTAGTAGGACTGCATTATTTTCAGTTTGTTTTTTTTGTTCTTTTATCAACCTTTCATTGTCTGCCTTACAACTTTGTAATTCTGCCATGAGGCTTCTTACAGTTTCAGCCAAATCTGGAGGGGTTTACACCATCCTCCTCTCATCAGATTCTTCTTCTCTATTGTGGGAGATTTCTCCCAACTCATGGTGTGTCACCATTCTTTACGTTGTAGTTTTCTTTGATTTCCATTAACTGTTTAAGTGTTGATAACAACATTTTATGTTAGTTAATTGTCTAAAAATTTATGAACAACACATGCAATTTGTAAGGTGAAATCAGCTTCATTATTTGGCAACATTAGCAACAAACAATTCATATTTTATATAAGCTCAGATCGGATGCTACCCCATAAAATTTCTCTAATAAAATTGTATTCACTCATTCATGAGCCCAAGTAGGTCAAGTGTTGTTTCCTTCTTTGATACCACTTCGTCACACACCCAACCCCTAAGTATCCTTTTAAGGGATGGGGTATAAAGTTTTCTCTTTTCTCAATCATCTCAAATTTCATGTAACTAGGATTCGATCATCTTCGATTCGACGGGGGTTTTCCAACGACTATAAATTTGTCCAGATATGAGTTTTGGATAGGAATTTATGGTCTTTCAAGGTTCTTTTGGCCTTCATTGACTAGAGTCATTCACTGCCATGTGGCACCCACGTGGCTCCCTGTCACCCAACATGCCTCGTCATCATCGCATACAAAGACTCGCCCAACTTGAGGTTAACATTTTTCTAGCTCTTATAGGCTTGTTAAATTGATTAATCATTATCATAATAGAATCACGATCTCTACTAATCCTTTAATTAATCCCCATTAGAGGTAATTAATCTTCATTAATTCATTAACCCCGTAATAACATTTTTATTTGGCCTAAATTACCGGCCCGATAAAACCGAGGGTTACTTCCCTTTCACCTTGGAATCCCACAATTCATAGTGGATTAGTGTTAATTATTATATCAATATCCCATCACATTAAATTATAATCTAATCACATTACTAAATAGTTTTTAATTAATTATATTATAATATAATTAAATATATAAAAGAGGCACTTAGGGTTATTAATGTCAATTAATGCCTAAGTCACCGGACTTCAATGTAATTACTCTCCACGATTTCATGAACATACCTAGAACTCCAGAATGCCGAAGTCTCGAAGCGGGTCCCACTTATATTATATTGTGATGCAAATATAATTAATTATATTAGATTATAATATAATTAATTTCATTAAATGTTTATATGAATATTATGCAAACATTGGAACATGAAAGGTAGTTATGCCGAAGTCCCGGAGGGGCCCCACTTATACACGTTACACGCTATATAATATTTTAAAGGGAAAAAAGGGTTGGCCTCATCCAAGTGCGAATATTATAATAAACTCATTTATAACGTATTGTATTAGAATACGTCTCCTTGAGAATTTCACCGAGGTTTAATAAATCCCCAATATTATATTTAATATTGGAATGAGGGAGAATTTTCAAGTCAACTCCTTCGGGTCTTCAACACACTCTTCATTCCTCCAAATTCCCGAAGTCTCGGAGTCTGAAGGGGTACCATTTGTATTATATCGTGATATAAATACAACAAATTATATTAGATTATAATTATACTTAATTTCATTAAATTTTTGTTATAATTAATTTCATTAATTTAATTACATCAAATATAATATAATGCAATTAATTGTATTTAATATTCATGCAAACATTTGGACATGGAAAGGTAGGTTTTGGCCTTTGGCCCTTTTAGCTCGTGCACTCTATCACTCCAATCATCCCGAAGTCTGAACTCCTGAAGTCCCAGAGAGGATTAAGGCACTTAATCATGGGTCTTTGGTTATGTTTTAGCGTAGGAATCACCAATCACATATCATTTCATGGTGTGCTTTAGCATTAGAATAATATTAAATTATATTTTTATTTTGGACTCAGGCCTTTTATTCACTTTAAAAAAACTCTTAATCCAAGGAAATCTCTCCATTTTGGGAATTAAAAACATAATTATAATGTCTCTCTCATCCTAGGTAAATGAGTAAATTTGTTTGATGTTTCATTGATCCGGGGTGGTCTGCGGTGGTTTTTTCTGAAGAAAGTGCACCTGCACTATTGCAAAGTCTTTTGACCGCATGAAGAAGGGCGGTCCTTCTCCACAGTCAAGAGGTTTTTTTTACTGTCTTTTCTATCCCGCCTGGATGGAGTCTGTGTTGTATCTTCAAGAGCTCCTTGCTTAATAGTTTAGAGCTCCTCTCGAGCCTCTCCCCCATCATCATGGTTATAGACAAATTTTATTTCGAAGTAAGTCCTAAAATTGGACCAATCTTCCGAAAGTAGTCAGATTTTATGCTGACCTATTCCTTAGTGAGCGATCAGGAAGTACATCATCCCATCCCTTCTCTTTGCAATAATACCATCAAGAACATGCCATGGGATGACTCGCTTGATCGCGTCACCTCCCTAGAAACCCCCATAAACTCAAATAAGTGAAGGTACAGAGGCATTTGACGTCGCTCAACTCCAAAAAATCCCCTCTGGAGTCTCTTCCCTTGACAAGGGGACTCAGCCAAGACCCTCCCCCTTCATCACAAAAGGTTCATCCCTTGCGCCTTAAAAAAGATCAAATCCAGGTGTCCTTTGATATCTAATTCGGTAAACAACTCCCTATCTCTCGAGCCCTTAGAGCTTCATCCAGCCTCCCCTCCTCTAAATGAAGTGTCTCTCCTTAAATTTCACTTAAATGTCAGGGGGATTGGGTCCTCCCCCAAAATTTGGGCCTTTAAAAGGATCTGTTGTCTATACAACCTTGATATCCTGATGCTCCAAGAAACAATGGTTTCATGGCAACGTGCAAAACCTGCATTGGAATCCTGGCTCCCAGGCTAGTCTTTATGCTTATTGGATGCATCCGACCAATTAGGGGGTTTATTGATGGATTGGAGTCCATATATGCAAGTAGTTGATTCATCCATATGGCTCTCGGTCATCAATGTGGATTTGAATGATAGACCTTTGAGTGCGTCTTTCCGAGTAGTAAATGTATATGTGCCTTATTTCGGTCGAAATATATTCTAGGAGGATCTCTTTAGCCAAGAGATCATGAGTTATTTCCCTGTTATCTTTGGAGGTGATTTGAATTTAACCCTCTCCCCCCAAGAATTTTGGGGTGCTCATGCTCGCCTAGACGGTCTCAGCAGTTTCTTTCAACACCTTTTCGACTCCCATCATTTGGTGGACGTCAAGCCCATAAAAAACATTCCTACATGGAGGAATAATCATGGGGGAGATTAAGGAGTGGGAAAATGTCTCGATCATTTCCTAGTCTCGGAATCTCTCTTTGAAGGATCTTTTATATTAAAATCTTATGTGTTGAAGGATGGGTTTTTTATCACCTTTCGATCCTATTATATATCTCCTTGGAGGATCGTAAACTAACGTTCCCTTTTAATTTTTTTCTCGGGCTCCTAAAAGAAGAAGAATATAGAACTCTAATAATCAACACGTGGATTCCCTTACCTGAAGACAGGAAAGCCACTTTTATGAAACAATTTGCGAAATTTTTTACAAAGGTTAAACAAGTGTCCAAATCCTGGGGGTCGAGTTTTGTAAGAGACAACAAGACCAACTCCTTGAAGTGGAACATGAGCTAAACTATATTCTCAGTGAAACCAAATATCTCTCAATGAAAGAAATTCAGAAGCTTCAGAACTTGGAATCCATTAAAGACAAGATTCTAGGTCAGGAGGAAGAAGTATGGAGATTGAAGAGCAGGGTGTTATGGGTCAAGGAAGGAGATAACAATACCAAGTTTTTTCATAATTTTTCCAACCATAGGAAAAATATTAACTCTAGTGGGAGCATCAAAAATCAAGATGGAGTGTTGTTAACCTCCTTCCCTCAGATGGTCGAGGTAGGAGTCAGTTATTTTCATAATCTCTTTCTAGAGCCCCCTAGCTGCCCAATACAAGATATCCTGGAGGTAGTGTCACTCTTTCCCTCGGATATCTCTGAGGAAATGACTGAATCTCTCTCCAATGAAGTCTCATAGGATGAAGTCAGAGCAACTCTTTTTTCAATGAACGGAGGAAAGAGTCATGGTCTTGATGGAATTTCTGTAGAATTCTTCATGGGATACCATGAAAATATAAAAGGATACCTTCTCAAGGTAATTAGGGAGTCTCAAATTTCAGGTAAAATCCTGGGCCAAATCAAATCTACTTTTATTGCTTTGATTCCTAGAAAACAAGATGCAGAAAGTTTCGAAGATTTCATGCCTATATCATGTTGCAATGTAATATATAAATTTCTAGCAAAAATCATAGCCATTAGGATCAAACTTGTCCTCGGCCAGATAATTTCAGAAGAACAATCCAGTTTTCTCTATAAAAGACAGATTCACAATGCGATGGCTTTGTCCCAAGAAGCCTTGCACTCCATGTCTACTACTAAAATCCTATCTTTTGCTATGAATATTGATCTTTCAAAAGTGTATGATAAAGTCAACTAGACTTTCTTCATACTAGCTCTGGTCCAGTTGGGTTTCAACATCCAAGTGGAAAATTGGATAATGGGATGTGTACAATATGCATCTTTCTCAGTCCTTATCAATGGATCACCTACAAGTTTTTTCAGAAGCTCGAGAGGGATTCATCAGGGTTTCCCCTTGTCCCCCTTTCTTTTCCTAATAGTGGCAAAGGGCCTGATCAAACTCATGATAAGAGATAACAGGAAAGAAGGTTACACTAGGGTAAGAGTCTCCATTTTTTAATCTTTGTCACATCTTCAATTCATCGACGATGTTTTCCTCTTAGGCAATGGTCTGAACCAAGACATAAGGAATCTTAGAAAAAATTTGGACTTATTTAAAAAAATCCATTGGTATGGTTATACATGTTACAAAATCATGTATATTGCATAAAGACCTCAACCATGAAAGCATCACTTGTCTTCATGAGATCTTCTCTTTTCAATCTAAACCAATCACAAAAGGATTCAAATATTTGGGTTTTTGTCAAAAGCCCATTTCCTATCAGTTTAATGACTGGATGTGGCTCAACAACGAAATTGACAAGAGAATTGCCTGTTGGACAAACCATTTTTTGTCTCGAGGAGGTCGATTGAATCTTCTTCAATCATTTATCCATAGCACACCAGTTTATTGGACCTCCATCGTTGTAGTGCCCAAGGGGATCCTTAACAAGATCATAAAGTGTTCTTTTCATTTTCTCTGGACTAGAAGTTGTCAAACCAAGGGTATTACTTTGGTGAAGTGGTCAAAGGTAGCCTCCCCTAAAGAGTTAGGAGGTTGGGGGATAAAACACATCCATGTTTTTTCCAAGGCCTTGGCAATGAAAATATTATTGTGATTAATTCCCAAATCAGCTCTATGGGGGAGAGACATGAAATCAAAATACCTTCAGGGAAAATCTATTCTGCAATGGCTAAGAGATCCAAGAAAATATACTAAGTATTCCTCTGTAGTTTGGAGAGCCTTGGTCCTTTCTTATCCCATGATTGGCGATTGGACCGCATGGAAGGTGGGAAATGGGAAAAGTATTTGAAATGGGAAGGACCCGTGGATTGGAGCAGAAGGTGCTTTTCGTTTATCTGAAGCACTAATTTCTTCCCTATTAGAATCCAATGTGCTCACTATGTCCAATGTTAGTTCTTTAACCCCTTACCCAAGCGGAAGAGGGGGCTACAAATTGGCCCGGAATATTGGATTGCCTGAGAGACCGGTGGAGGAATGGGAGAGATATGTAAGTTTTCTATGCTTAAATTTTATCCGCCTTAGAGAGGATGAGGAAGATACTTTGTCATGGAAAAAGAATCAAGCTACAGGTTCCTACTCAACCAAACTGGGATATCAAGTTTTTTTTTAATCCCATAAATCAGGAGACATACCAAAATGGTGGGGTTCAGTGAGGAAACACCTAGGTCCCTTCAAAATATCTTCTTTGGTTGGCATTAAACAACAAATTACTAACCCAAGACATTGGGAACAAAAGGGGGTGGATAGGATTGAACCGTTTCCCTCTTTTTAAAATAGAGGTTGAATAAGTTGCTCACCTCTTTCTTGTGTGCTCTTATGCATGAGCTATTTGGAGCCTAATTGCTAAGGAACTAAAGTTGGAATTCATTTGGTTCTCTCTGAACCTCAGAACCTCTTTTCCAACTAGGAAGTTGCTCGTGAAGTTAAAGGCTATGCATCCTTTCTATGCCTTTTCATCTCTGGAATTTGTTTGGCCAGAAAACAAGCAATCTTCAAAGACAATTATGTTCCAGAAGAATTGTCGAAAAATATTTTTTTGAGGTGGATGCATGAGTATCAGGTAGAAGAAAATCCCCTTAAATTTAGACAAATCTCGATGCCTCCTATTGAATTCAACGTACCTTGGGGGTTCTTCGATGGAGCCATTCAAGGAGATCCCCCTATTATAGGTGCAGGGGCTCTATTGTATCTATCAAAGGACCATTATTTCCAAATAAAGTTTGTGGGAGGCAAAGGCTCGAACACAAGAGAGGAAGTTTTATCTCTCCCGAGCCTGCTTGTTCAAGCAGTGAATTCAAACCTCCTTCACATTCAAATCCTGGGTGACTCAAAACTGATGGTACACTGGGCCAATCAAAAGGCTAACATCGCTTCTACAAGATTAAGACCATTATTAAATGAGGACTGGGATATTCTAAATAGATTTCAGAGGGTGAAGCTCTCACATGTTTATCGAGAACTCAACCAATTAGCGGATGATCTATCAAAAGAGTCCCTTCGCCTGCCCTTAGGTACCTTCAGGATGGTCGAATTTGTAAATGACACTCAAAGGACAGACCAAGTTTGGTCCATCTAGTCTTTTCATTTGGCCTTCTACCTCTCCTTCAATCCTTGCCAGTTTTGAAAATATGATAAAGGACATAAAGTGGCAATGGCAATTTTCAATAGCTTATAACAATTGGTATTATAGTCAACAACATCTTTCCTATCTTAATCAAGGTTTTTTCGTATTTTCTCAAGATCCAGTCATCTAGAAAAGTCATAGCCTTATTTCAAGAAATGTAGCCAGACATGCATAGTTATGTAATATGCAGCCAGTGGGCAACCATAGATATTTTCTTTAATGAAAATAAAGGATTTTTTTCTTGGAAAAAAATGAATAAATTTGTTTCCTTATTACTATGCTTTACCATCCTTACCAAAATTTAAGGAAATTGGTCCTAAGACGGAATTTCCTCCACAATAAATTTTACATTTCTACTAGAATTTACAGCCTACCACAATTAATGAGATTCTTCCCAAATTTGTAGGGAATTTAACCCAAATTTAACATTAATGTTTGTTAATGCNAGAAGGTTACACTAGGGTAAGAGTCTCCATTTTTTAATCTTTGTCACATCTTCAATTCATCGACGATGTTTTCCTCTTAGGCAATGGTCTGAACCAAGACACAAGGAATCTTAGAAAAAATTTGGACTTATTTAAAAAAATCCATTGGTATGGTTATACATGTTACAAAATCATGTATATTGCATAAAGACCTCAACCAGGAAAGCATCACTTGTCTTCATGAGATCTTCTCTTTTCAATCTAAACCAATCACAAAAGGATTCAAATATTTGGGTTTTTGTCAAAAGCCCATTTCCTATCAGTTTAATGATTGGATGTGGCTCAACAACGAAATTGACAAGAGAATTGCCTGTTGGACAAACCATTTTTTGTCTCGAGGAGGTTGATTGAATCTTCTTCAATCAGTTAGCCATAGCACACCATTTTATTGGACCTCCATCGTTGTAGTGCCCAAGGGGATCCTTAACAAGATCATAAAGTGTTCTTTTCATTTTCTCTGGACTAGAAGTTGTCAAACCAAGGGTATTCCTTTGGTGAAGTGGTCAAAGGTAGCCTCCCCTAAAGAGTTAGGAGGTTGGGGGATAAAACACATCCATGTTTTTTCCAGGGCCTTGGCAATGAAAATATTATTGTGATTAATTCCCAAATCAGCTCTATGGGGGAGAGACATGAAATCAAAATGCCTTCAGGGAAAATCTATTCTGCAATGGCTAAGAGATCCAAGAAAATATACTAAGTATTCCTCTGTAGTTTGGAGAGCCTTGGTCCTTTCTTATCCCATGATTGGCGATTGGACCACATGGAAGGTGGGAAATGGGAAAAGTATTTGAAATGGGAAGGACCCGTGGATTGGAGCAGAAGGTGCTTTTCGTTTATCTGAAGCACTAATTTCTTCCCTATTAGAATCCAATGTGCTCACTATGTCCAATGTTAGTTCTTTAACCCCTTACCCAAGCGGAAGAGGGGGCTACAAATTGGCCCGGAATATTGGATTGCCTGAGAGACCGGTGGAGGAATGGGAGAGATATGTAAGTTTTCTATGCTTAAATTTTATCCGCCTTAGAGAGGATGAGGAAGATACTTTGTCATGGAAAAAGAATCAAGCTACAGGTTCCTACTCAACCAAACTGGGATATCAAGTTTTTTTTTAATCCCATAAATCAGGAGACATACCAAAATGGTGGGGTTCAGTGAGGAAACACCTAGGTCCCTTCAAAATATCTTCTTTGGTTGGCATTAAACAACAAATTACTAACCCAAGACATTGGGAACAAAAGGGGGTGGATAGGATTGAACCGTTTCCCTCTTTTTAAAATAGAGGTTGAATAAGTTGCTCACCTCTTTCTTGTGTGCTCTTATGCATGAGCTATTTGGAGCCTAATTGCTAAGGAACTAAAGTTGGAATTCATTTGGTTCTCTCTGAACCTCAGAACCTCTTTTCCAACTAGGAAGTTGCTCGTGAAGTTAAAGGCTATGCATCCTTTCTATGCCTTTTCATCT
Organism: Picea glauca; assembly: GCA_000966675.3. Lineage (NCBI taxonomy): Eukaryota > Viridiplantae > Streptophyta > Pinopsida > Pinales > Pinaceae > Picea > Picea glauca. The sequence goes on along the minus strand of JZKD02S0806595.1, from coordinate 52,124 downwards.
CTGGAATTTGTTTGGCCAGAAAACAAGCAATCTTCAAAGACAATTATGTTCCAGAAGAATTGTCGAAAAATATTTTTTTGAGGTGGATGCATGAGTATCAGGTAGAAGAAAATCCCCTTAAATTTAGACAAATCTCGATGCCTCCTATTGAATTCAACGTACCTTGGGGGTTCTTCGATGGAGCCATTCAAGGAGATCCCCCTATTATAGGTGCAGGGGCTCTATTGTATCTATCAAAGGACCATTATTTCCAAATAAAGTTTGTGGGAGGCAAAGGCTCGAACACAAGAGAGGAAGTTTTATCTCTCCCGAGCCTGCTTGTTCAAGCAGTGAATTCAAACCTCCTTCACATTCAAATCCTGGGTGACTCAAAACTGATGGTACACTGGGCCAATCAAAAGGCTAACATCGCTTCTACAAGATTAAGACCATTATTAAATGAGGACTGGGATATTCTAAATAGATTTCAGAGGGTGAAGCTCTCACATGTTTATCGAGAACTCAACCAATTAGCGGATGATCTATCAAAAGAGTCCCTTCGCCTGCCCTTAGGTACCTTCAGGATGGTCGAATTTGTAAATGACACTCAAAGGACAGACCAAGTTTGGTCCATCTAGTCTTTTCATTTGGCCTTCTACCTCTCCTTCAATCCTTGCCAGTTTTGAAAATATGATAAAGGACATAAAGTGGCAATGGCAATTTTCAATAGCTTATAACAATTGGTATTATAGTCAACAACATCTTTCCTATCTTAATCAAGGTTTTTTCGTATTTTCTCAAGATCCAGTCATCTAGAAAAGTCATAGCCTTATTTCAAGAAATGTAGCCAGACATGCATAGTTATGTAATATGCAGCCAGTGGGCAACCATAGATATTTTCTTTAATGAAAATAAAGGATTTTTTTCTTGGAAAAAAATGAATAAATTTGTTTCCTTATTACTATGCTTTACCATCCTTACCAAAATTTAAGGAAATTGGTCCTAAGACGGAATTTCCTCCACAATAAATTTTACATTTCTACTAGAATTTACAGCCTACCACAATTAATGAGATTCTTCCCAAATTTGTAGGGAATTTAACCCAAATTTAACATTAATGTTTGTTAATGCYCAAATAGAATTATTGGAGCTTTTGTATTTTAATTCAATTGGGGAATTTCATGTTTATTTCCTAATTATTTTCCTTAATACCCATTTATAAAGACTTTTAGTGTTTTTCAATATTTGGGTTACTTTCCTAAATCCCAAACACACATCTAATATCCTCTAAGTTTTATGGTAAAACACTTTAGGACAATCTGGAATAAAACACTAACATGTAGAAATCAATCTCTCTCCTTTTAGATGCTTAATAAAGATTTTAATTGTTCATTCATAATTGCCTATGCATGAACTAAACTGTGAAACACAATCAACCACAACATTCACTCCCAGAATTTGGCACAGGCAATCACAAGGTGAAGTTGTTCACCAACATAATATTTAGTTGTAACATTTTCACATTCACACCTAAATTTTCAAGGCATTTTTAACAGAAAATTGAACTTATATTGCTCTCGAACACAGTCTATAATTATCTATAAACTTAATAGTCAATAGATTTTAGAAAAATATACTTATCTAGAACCAGAAAATGTTGCAACTGCTGAAAGGGGAGCCCTTTTCCACCCAACCATAGGCACATCAACTCTTGGAATGAACCACTGGCCACCCCCTAGCTAGATCATGATGCCATGAGAGAGATTCTTCCTTCTATTTGGAAACAACCAAGGATGGAGGTTACTCACATCTTCCCACGGGAACTTGGAAGGGTTGTTTTCTCTCCTCCAAGCAAGGGGGTCATCAATGAGTGCTTCCTCAATCACTCATCTTCTCTACAACCCCGTTTATCAGCTTGGTTAGAAAACACTGCCCATCAATTCATGTACACAGAAACAAATTCGTTTTTCAGTTCTCTTCAGAACCAGAGAGTTGCACATGCTCTCCCCCTTCAAAAATGGTCACCAGACCCATTCCCTTTGCATCCTCTTTTCTACCCACGATTTTCCTTCCCCGACAAGATTTCATGGGACAATTTCCCAATTTTGTGGGTCGGATCAGAAAGTTTCCAGATGGGTATTATGCCCATATCCTCATTGACTCTTGAGGTATACTTTCCAACCACCTGCTTGACTGGTACTTAAATTCTCTGGGTCAGAGGATTGTTCTGGGTTTGGAAATTTTCAATCCAGCAAAGTACTATTCTGGTAGGGTTCATTTCAACCATTATTGGTTCCCATCACCATCTCTCTCATGCATCATGATCTACATTGGCATCCCCTTCAACAGTTATGCAACATCTTCCATTTTATTTACTAACAAAAATATATACATTACCTTGTACAACAAAAGGTTCACCAGTTCCAACATCCACACATAATCAATCTGTCCATAGTCTCTTAACAAACTATAGTTTTATTTACAAGCAGGGGGAAATAGGGGTATTACAAACCCAATCTTAGTGAACTTTTCTTCGCTTTCACTTTTAGAAATACATTTTCTCCCACTTTAAAATCTCTAAAGACCTTGTTCTTGTCTGCATAATTTTTTTGCTTGTCCTGGGTAGCCTTTAAATTCTTCCTGATCCTTGTCATTTTCTCTTCCATTTCCTTTAAAAAAAATTGGCCCAATGAAAAATTTGTCTGTTGGGCTATCCCAACTCACTGGGGTGTTACACTTCCTGTCATACATTGCTTCAAATCGGCCCATTTTTAATGAGGCTTGATACTCATTATTGTAAGCAAATTCCAGTAAGTGGATACAATCTTCTCACTTTGATGGCTAGTCCATCATATACATTATGAGCATGTCTTAAATGATTCTGTTAGTCCTCTCTCTTTTCCCATCTAAATCTGGGTGATATGTTGTACCGAGATTTAAATTTGTCCCAAAGCCTTTCCAAAAATTTGATGTAAATTTTGGATATCTTTCTGAAACAATTGCCTTGGGCACACCATGTAGCCTAAAATCATCTTTCATGTAGATCTGTGCACTATTTTTTGCCTTGTGTGTTGTCTTCATGGGAATAAAATGTGTAGCTTTTCTTAATTTATCCACTACCACCATGATGGAATCATGTTGCTTCACAATTCTGAGTAGCTTTGTAATAAAATCAATTGTAACCACTTCCAATTTTGTTAAGAACCAAATATCAAAATAACATAAAAAAAAAACCTCAGAATAAGTACTCCACGGCTTGAAAAAGAGAGAAATTCAGATAATAAGCCTCTTCGAGGGGGGAACCTCCTTATACATTACATGAATTCACAAATACAAGATGATTCCAAATGAAAAGGTCTCATTGGTATATATAGGAGACTAGAAGGTACAATTACAACTAATGGACCCGAGCCGACATAAATAAAATAACAATACTAATGTAATATGCCCCAATTAAGGCGTAATGTGCCACGATTTAGGGCTTAACATGCCCCTCCCCTTCAGACAAGAGTTTTCTTCAACGCTTTAGTAGATATGGATGATTCTGGATAAAAGAGTCATCTTCCCACGTGGAATCTTCAGCAGGTAGTTTCTTCCACTTAATGAGATACTCTAAAATTGATCTATTCCTTAGCTAGCGAATTTTTGTGTCGGTGATAGCTTCAGGATCCAGTATGATTTTTCCTTCCTTGTTAATTTCTAGAAATATAGTTTGAACTTGGATCTTGTCACCTATAACCTTCTTTAAGCATGGAACATGGAAAACTGTGTGTACTCGTGAAGATGCAGGCAACTCCAATTTGTATGCCATAGTACCAATCTTTTGCAACACCTTATAAGGGCCATATTACTTCGATGATAATTTATTATCCTTCTTATATTTCTTGAGGGACATCTATTTGTATGGTTGTAGTCTTAAAAATACCCAATCCCCTACTTCAAAACTTCTTTCACTATGATGTTGATCTCCTTGTTGTTTCATGTGATTTTGTGCCATGGTCAAGTTGTCCTTTAGGAGTTGGAGAACTAGTTGTTGATGCTCGATGTGATCTTCCACTGCTTGAACCTTAGATTTTTATTTTAGAGAAGAAGTGATGGACGGTGGGTGATATCCATAAAGT
>JZKD02S0806595.1:0-29399 GCA_000966675.3 Picea glauca | reverse complement strand
GTCTTTGGCCTAATGTCAGCTCCATGTTGCTCTGAACTGAACCTTTGAAGCATGCCTTATACGCAAGCCTTGTAGCACTTTGCCTTCACGTCTTGACACCTTGACCCATGGAGGACTTTTCCCGAGTGTCCTTTCCTTGCACATGTCTTCTTGCTCTGAGCATCAGTATGTTCCTTGCACTTGGAACTAGTATGATTTGTGACACTCGTTCCTCCTTTGTAATGTAGCATTCTTTTATTCTTTTTCAAGCTTTCCAAAATTATTGAAAAAGACAAAAAAATCAAATATACTGTAAAAAGAGGACGGGAAAAGTATTTTCTTTTTATGGCAGCACAATGAGTCGCCCTTCGAAAAAGCACATCCTTTCGTTTGTTCATCAAGCTTTGGGATTTAATATGACATTAGGAAGTTGTTCTCGCTACATAGAGTTGTGTCCTCCTTTGTTTGTTTATTCTTCCTGACACATGGAGAGTTTGTGTTGCCTCCTCCATCGTGAACTTATGTCAATGTCATGCTGCCTCAGTCTAATCATCTGTCGTGCTATTGTCCAAGGGAAGTTTTACCCAACTTGAGTCAGCTTCTCTGCAGTTTGTCTATTTCCCTCATGCCCGACCATCCCCAAAATTCCAATGAAGTCCTTGTTCGAAATCACTGAAGTTCTTTGCCTAATCACCGAGATCCTCTTGTCTGTTCCCGACGAGCCATCAAAGACCTCTGGGTAGTAAATTTGTACACTCACATTACACACCTACCTGAGTTTTGAAGATCTTTAAGTTATTGCTCAAGCTCTGAAGGCCTCATATCCATCCATCAGGCGTCATTGGCTTCTTGAAGATGGATACTATACATGTATATCTTTGATTTTGAGATGTAGTTCCGTTGTGTATTTCTCACGGCTACACTTTATATAGTTATATGACATGGATCTGCAGTGTATTTGATTGGCAACCATGATTTATTTCATCCCGAGCATGGGTATGGCCGCCTCGGTGAGACAATTATTATTTTTGCAGATGGCACCTCCCGAACTCTGGTCCCGGGCTCACTCGCTTCATACGTTGGTGAAGATTTGTAATGTATTTTGGAAATAAGATGCTATTCTAAACTCACGCATTAGGGGGAATTTGTTATAACCCTAAATTCCACCATACCTGCATACTTGGCATCATGCCCTCTTACTTACCATTTTTGCCAAGCCATCACTGAGCAGCTCTTCTTAAAAACACTATTTTTGAAGATGTACGTGCCCTGCACCATTACTGCCCGCATATGTATGGTAGTTGCACCATTACTTCTCGCATATGTATGCTAGTTTCACCACTACAACCCGCGTATACTCGCAAAAGTTGTAAAAATTAAAAAGTTGCAAGGAATTCGTTGAGATTACGGGCTATTGGGTAGTTTCCCAACTATCCCACCGCCTATAGCCCGTCACCCAACCAAATAACCATCCTTTTGTCATATAAAAGGAGGTCTTGGGGTCTCATTCCAAAGATAATCATAAGAACAGTGAAACTCTACCCATTTCACTTTCCCCCCTTGCCCTAAGAATTTGCAGCCACATTGTGAGTTTTGAGCCAGAATTCCCTATTCTTTCCTTTTTCCTCCATTGCAAGCCTAATCCATTCCCTAGAGAGAGATGAAGAGGAGAAAGATACATGGAAGTGTAGTTGAATCTTGGTGAAAAGGAGCTCGAACCAGGTTCGAGGAGCAGTCGTCGATCTCATTGTAAGTAACTTTGTGAGATTAATAAAAAGGAATACTTTTTTTGTCCCGAATATGATGTGTTCAATCTTTATGTTTGATTATAACATCTAACCCACTATTTCATATATAAGATGCATGTTCGTAGTTCTTTGTTTGTATGTTTATGAATGCAAGTCATCCTTGGGAGGAGACTTGTAGTCGAGGAACAACCGAACGCAAAAGGATCGACACCGGACGCGGAGTTTAAGGTAGAGTTACCAGATCTTTTTACCTTGTGTTTTATGCATGAATGTGGGGTGTATTTGGGGTAGTTGTTAAAAAGTAGGAGACTTTAGACGGTTAGCTTTGCCTACATGTTGAACCCTAGTGTAGTCCATAGGGGGTTTTCCCACTATAGCAGAATTGGCGACTGTACTGGGGAAGCCTCTAGGGTTTTTAGGGGATATTGTTTTGGGTGTTTTAATTGGTTTTGCTACCTTTTTTGAGTTTTTTGTAAGTTTCTAAGTCTTTAAGGGATTCTGGTCTTCCATACCAGTACTCCCTGCCTTGTCAACCTGACTGTTAGTTTTCTTTTTGAGAAATTACAGAGGTGTACGTGACTTGCAGTGGGTCTGCAGGCGTACATATGCGCCCTACGTTTAGACAACCCGTGTACATACACAGACTGCTTAAGTGTCAATTGTGTGCCTGTGTCAAGAAATTTTTTCTGCAAGAAGAGGCAGTCAAGCTATTCCCTTATTGAAATCATAATTTTCAGGGTTTCTTGATCTAGTTCTGGTCTCTATTGTTACAGTCTGTAGCCTGGGTTTGACATCAGTTTAGCTTATCTTTATCAATATTTCTTATGTTTTCTTTGTAAGGGTTTGAGACAAGTTTGTGAGTCTTTTCTGATCAGCCTGTTTAGTATCGTCAGTGACTCCCTATGATCCGCAATAGACCAAAAGTCAGTTTTTGTTCTTTTCTTGTCTTCACTTTTTCCCTTTTACTTTCTTTAGAAGAAAAGAAAAAGAAGTTATTTCAAGTTTCTTATTTTGAAGAATAAAAAAAAAAAATTTAATTTCTTTGTTTGTTAAGTAGTTAGGTTAGTTGTCTTTACTTGTCAGGAAGAAGAGTGTTTTCTTAAGTTCTTTACTGAATGCTTAGAAAACTAAGTATCTTGTAGTCGAGCGAAATCTTGTTTTGGGTTTTTCTTTTAAAAGATCTTAGAAAAAGTAGTTACAAAAAGTTGGTTAAAGAGTTTAAATTTGCAAATCTTTATTTGTCAAAAAGAAGTACTTTGCTTTCAGTTTCATTTAATGCTCCTCTCTTTCGTCTCTTAAAATACACCACTAGTTTCATTTCCGTTTCCTTGACTTAAGACAAGCCACTTAAAATTAATGCTTAATTAAAATTTATTAGACTTTTTGTTTGTAGGGTCTATCAACTAGTCTAGGCTAGAGCCTTGATTTAGGTTGGAGAGGAACCTCTTCAAGGCTATAAAACAAACATATGAGCTAAGCTAGGGAGTGTGAACATTCCAGTAAACGTAAAAGTTATCTGCGACCCCCCTCTAACACATGGGCTAAGCATGAGGTCGCGTGCAGAAAGGTAGCAGAGATATTCGCTTCAAATTCGGACCAAGCGTAGTGGGGAACGCATATAGAGGACTTGTCTTGGGATTCTGTTGATCGCATTTTTCCACGGAGCTTCATGGGTCTCGAATCCATTCAAGGTCCTCAGTCGTCTTCCAGAACACTTGCTTTCGATACCCTCGATAGGTTTCGGGCTTGATACCCCGCTCATTGCAGTCCACCCAACTGTCGACTATACCCGCCTGGTAACTGTTCATGCGCTGACAACCTAGTTGCAGTTATTCTAGTGACTTACACATGTGACTGCGGGGGTATACCATAGTACCTAGGGTAGACATCGAGGAACGCTTTGCAGAGTATACCTGGAGGGTGCTTCCGTATTCGAGTTGCACTTGCACCGGTAAGTTGCTCTAGTGTTGGCTAGTGTAACTGTTCTTCCAACTAGCTAGTGGTTTGATTGCTTTATCTCATTGGAACTCTTTCTAGTGTGTGTTGGTTTTCAACCTTAGTAAAAGCCTTAGCGTGTCGTTGATCTTCTCACAAAGTGGAAGATCAAGAGATCTGTCGATCCTAAAGGCTTCAAGGCCTGTCGCTGGTTGAATTGGAGCCACCCCCACCACCGCTAAGGTGAATACTTGACCAGCAAGGGTCATTTGAGGTGGTCGAGCCACAAGAAACTACACCCAAGCCATCCCCGAGAGAATAACACGTGCATCTAGAGGAGCCTACTGTTTCTGACCTTGGAGTGGAAGCTCTCGGGCCAACCAATTTTCCAATCACTGACTTGTCGGCGCTCATCGCGGTACAAGTTTTCCCCTAAAGGGTAAATCATCACGAGTGTCAAATAGTCCTGCAAGCAGCGATGGAAGCAAACACTGCTACTTTGTCANCACAAAGTGGAAGATCAAGAGATCTGTCAGTCCTAAAGGCTTCAAGGCCTGTCGCTGGTTGAATTGGAGCCACCCCCACCACCGCTAAGGTGAATACTTGACCAGCAAGGGTCATTTGAGGTGGTCGAGCCGCAAGAAACTGCACCCAAGCCATCCCCGAGAGAATAACTCTTGCATCTAGAGGAGCCTACTATTTCTGACCTTGGAGTGGAAGCTCTCGGGCCAACCAATTCTCCAATCACTGACTTGTCAGCGCTCATCGCGGTACAAGTTGTCCCCTAAAGGGTAAATCATCACGAGTGTCAAATAGTCCTGCAAGTAGTGATGGAAGCAAACGCTGCTACTTTGTCAGGGAGTCCTCACACTCCCTCTATGACTGCCACTATAGGGGGAATTCTACCTCCTAACCCACCTTCATTGATCCGGACCACCATGGTCTCGGCCGCCTCTACTTCGGGTAGTGGTCTGATTCCATCTATGGCGGCGATCACTGCTCCGTTCACCCAGAGAGCGACAGGCCCTCCGTTTTCATACGAGATGCCTGGCTTTGATACAAACTCTATCCTTTCCTACTCCACCCTGCAAACCATGGGTCTAGGGGCAGGGAACTCTAACGCTCCTCTACAAGGGTCCATGGGGGGCACCTCAGCCCCCTATAACACTTTCCCTTACTGTAGGGGTCATATACCTCCGTCGTCCCCCTCATTAGGTGGTGCTCCCCAGCAGCCCGTCTGGTCGAACATGAACCATAGATTGTTCGAAGAAGGTATTCAAGGATTCTCTTCCAACACCACGTCGGTGGGTTATTTGTCGTTCTCTTTGTTCGACAGGTTTGGTAACAATGCATTCCCGTCAGTTGTCATCTCGGTCGGGGGAAACCCTGGTTTTGGTTCACAAAATCCTGTGTAGGGTACTATTCCTGCACAGGGGGTAAACACCTCTCAAGGACCTTGGAATCTGTTGCAGGGATCAATCCCCTCATCAAGGATGCCAACCGGGGGCAACCCCTTCCATTGCCAATGGAACCCCGGGCAAGGCTCAGTACCTATGCCCGTCGGATCGATAGGGGGAAACCTTTTCTAGAACCTTTGGAACACAATGTCAGGAGAAATCCTTTCCTAACCCTCAACTTCCTACTACGGGATTAAGTCGATGACATCTCAACAAGTGCAGTATTCGAATGTTGGCCAAGGCCATGGTTTTTACTAGAACCCTGGTCAACAGCCTAAATTTTCTTGGCAACCTGGTGCCATCCAAAATTCCAGGCTCCTTTCCTCCTGTACAGACTCAACAGACCAAGCTACCTTTTCTGGCAACGTTGCATTTGCCAGACTTGTCAAGATTGTTAAACGACCCAATCTGTCACGATTCGTGTTGGCCATCTATGCCAACAAAGTTGCCCTTAGACGTTCCAAAGTTTGAAGGTAAGCTTAACGAAGATCCCTTTCACCTATGGTGCTTGTCCAACTCATTGAGAGACGACTCCGTACAATTTTTTTTGTTTCAACGCACTCTTATCGAGAGTGCCACGAAATGGTACATCGAGCTTGACCGCTCAAGATACTCTACTTTTTGTGAATTGGAAATGGTTTTCCTTAACCATTTTCAATTACCTATGAGATACAATGTCGACACCGAGTTGTTGGCCAACTTTGAGCAAACAAAGGCTGACCATATCTCAGATCACATCCGAGAATGGCGACGTCAGAAGAGTTTGATAAAAGTACCAGTCCCACTGGCTTTTCTACTGGAGTGGTTCCTTAAGTCTTTGGTACATCAGTTATCCAAAGATGTTGCAACTTCAAGAGTGTTTTCTGAGGAAGAAGTGATAATGAGAGCTCAACAGCTAGAACTGATATACTCTCATTCTAGTTTACTTTACAAAGTTTTGCTTGATGTGCCACGGTCCATTCTTGACAAAACCATATAGAAATCTAGACCACATGTCGATGGTATAGTTGGTTCAGCACAAGCGAATCTCGCTAAGAAGTTGTCAAATCAATTGCAACAATTGTCGATACAATAGACAATGGCTAGCCAAACCACTAGTTTGGTTGCCCCCCCTACTCAAACGTTAGATGTACATAGTGTGCAATCGACAAACCCAAAGGCCAACCAGTGTCCTGACGGAAAGAAGAAACAACGAAAGAAGGGTAAAGGGGGTAAGAAACCCACCAATAATGTTGGCGAGGGAAAAACAGAGAAAAGAAACTTGACGTATCTGTGCAACCTTTGCAGGAAATACCACCCGACTCACCTGTGCCCTCAGCTTGCAGAGGCCCAAAAGTTATTGGCCCAACAACATCCTGCTATGTTAACAAACCCATTTCCTCATGGGAAAAATCTAACTCTAGCCTCTTCGAACACAGATGGGGGCAGTCAAGGACCCCCTCCGCTTTCTAGTAATCCTTCATTTGCGAACGTGTATATGATGAAAGATGATGCCTAGATAACGACTAGGACACATGATTATGAAATGACAAACACTGCTAAAAAGGATAAGGAAGCCAAAAACACATTTGTTCCTCTCCAGATCAAGAAGACGTTGGGCGAAACAATGACACACAGCCTGAAAGGGGCGTTCAAGAAAGCTTCCCACAATCCAAACGCGAGGGTCGCCCATAACTATTCTATGGTGGAGGATTTGTCACAAACCCCTTGCGCGATGTCTACTTTGGAGGTCCTCCAGAGCTGCCCTTTGCAGAGAAAGGCTCTGTTGGCTACCTTAGGATCTGCTGAGACTTGTAATACGGGAATGATCATGCTTGATATGACCAACTTGAAACCTCATCTCCCATACCATGTGGCGTTTCAGATAGTAGTGGCTTACACCACGAAAACTTTTACATGGAGTATTTTCTGCACGGTGGTTGATGAGGGTGCCTCAACATGCATGATGTCGTTGGCATGTTGGAAGGCCATTGGCCAACCCGTTTTGTCTCCGTCACCTACTATTCTTACTTCTTTTGATGGACATTCGTTCAGACCACATGGAATCATTCCTTCTTTCATCGTGCAGCTAGGAGGAAAGAATGTGTGCATCGAAGTAGAAGTGGTTGATGCGCCTCTTGACTACAACCTCTTATTAGGAAGGAGTTAGACCTATGTTATGCATGCAGTGGTTGCCACAATTTTCCAGGCCTTATTGTTTCCACGCGAAGGTCGGATCATGTCCATTAATCAGTTATCTTTCTCCCATCCTGACCCTTCATCGCGGGCATCTACGGTCTCGATAATTGATACCCCTCAATCTGGCATCGTCAACATAGGGGTTGGTTTGTGCCCACCTTTGATGGGTACTTTCGATTACTTGCCTCCTTTCGGTGATGTCAAGTTCATATCGACCGTCCCCGACCAACCTAAGGCTGAGATCTTTCACATGTCGTTGTTTTGTACGACTTAGTTTAACAATCTGTGGAATCTTCCTTCCCCATCAGCCACGATGGAAGGTACAAGGCACTATGGCATGGTCATGACCTTGTCCTCGGCAAATGTTGCCTACTCTATTGTTATGCAAGCTTCGGTCGACCCCGATCCGACTCCCACACATGAGTTAGATCCAATTTTCGAGCCTACTTGGGCTCAAGGTTCCCTTGCCACTACCGATTCCTTAGACTTGGTCTTTCCCTCTGACGAGGCGATTATAGAGGCATTGACTAGTCCAGACAAACCTTGGGATGATCTCCATCACAGATCATATTTTCTCAGAGAGTTAGGAAGAATTGAGGCGGGTGAATTCGTGTTGACTATGACGGCAGATAGGTCTTGTCCTATCAATCCTTTGGCTACGCACGTAGTTTACGCCGAAGGTAATATGGCAACCATCGTTGAAACGATACCTATTGACATCTCTAGAATCCCTGGCGTCATGGAGAATGTCTTCATCGGAGTGGACTTCTCCCCTGAGGAGATTCGAATCTACACAAATTTATTTAAGGAATTCCACAACGTTTTTGCCTGGTCTTATGAGGAAATGCCAGACATTGATCCAAGAATCATCGAACATGAAATAATGACGTATCCTGATGCTAATTCAGTTCGATAGAAGCTTCATCCAGTAAATCCTAAGAAAGCAACAGCTATTAAGGCTGGAGTAGAGAAACTTCTCAAAGTCGGTTTCATCTACCCCGTTTAATTGACTCAATCGGTGTCAAATCACGTTTCGGTCAACAAAAAGCAGGGAACTATTCGCGTATGTATGGACTTCCGTGATTTGAAAAGGGCATGTTCCAAGGATAATTTCCCGACCCCATTCATTGACCAGATTGTCGATGAATGCGCAGGATGCGAGGTTTTTTCTTTCATGGATGGTTTTTTGGGATACAATCAGATACAAATTAAGCCCAAAGACCAGCATAAAACAACTTTTATTTGTCCATGGGGTACATTCACTTATCGAAAGATGCCTTTTGGCCTCAATAATGTTGGAGCCACTTTTCAGCGAGCCATGTCTTTTGCTTTTCACGATCTTAGACACATAGTCGAGGCCTATCTCGATGATTTAGCATCATGATCTCGTAAGAGAGATGATCATCCCATGCACCTCCAACTTATCTTTGAGCAATGTCACTACTATCAGATTCACTTGAATCTAAACACGTGCTCCTTTTGCATGAGGTTGGGTCATCTTCTAGGTTTCATAGTCTTGACAACATGGATCATGGTCAATCCTCGAAAGGTTGAGGGGATAGTTCAATTGCCTCCCCTGTGCACAGTCCCTCAGCTTCAAAGTTTATGGGGAAAATCCAACTTCCTTCGATGTTTTATCACAAACTATGCCAAGATCACTAAAGGGTTCATGCGTTTACTGAAAAAGGACGTTCCTTTCTATTGGGACGAAGCCACTCGGCGATCTTTCAAAGCGTTGAAACACACCCTCATGTCTTCCCCTCTGCTTCATCCACCCAATTATAATCGACCATCAGTATGGTCTTGGTTCAAGAGGACGATCTGCCTAAAGAGCATGTGATTTATTACTTGATTCGAGGCCTGGTTGGACCAAAACTTAACTACTCCCACGTTGAGAAGCTTGCGTTGGCAGTAGTCCATGCTGTCCAACGGATCTGTCATTATATTCCGCTTCGCAAGACCACCGTCATTGCCATTGTGAATCTGTTCCAATACGTGTAATCGGCGGAAAGATCAGTAGATGGATTGTTATCCTCTAGGAATTTGACTTGGATTTTGTTTCTGCGAAATATAAAAGTCACTGGTCTTTGTGGAACTTATCTCAGAACTTCTGGTCGAGTCAGGTGATGTTATGCCCGAAGAATAACAGATTAAAGGAGATCATTTTTTAATTTCATCTTCAGACCCCTAGTATGGAGATATGGTAGTCTATCTCCAGACTTTGAAGTGCCCCACCTCCGCTTCTCGCGATGAGCATCGACATATACGTCATCAGGAAAAAAACTATCTCATACTTGAGGACACTTTGTATCGTCGAGGTGTAGATTGCATCCTTCGTCGGTGTCTCACTCATGAAGAAGCGAAACTCATGCTTAACGACTGCCACACTGGATCATGTGGTGGTCATTTGTCTGGGTTGGAAATAGCCCAAAAGATTCTATGAGTAGGTTACTTTTGGACGACGTTGATCAAATATTGCGTTGAACCGGTCAAGAAGTGCCACCTGTGTCAGATCTTCTCTTGGAAGATGAGGGCACACCCCGCTCCCATGTTTCCCGTTATTACAGTTGGTCCCTTCATCAAGTGGGGGATTGATTATACTACATGCCACCCAGCTTCAGCCAAGGGGCATCGTTATATCATCGTAGCAGTAGACTACTTCACAAAGTGGGTCGAGGCTATGCCAATGTTCAAAGATGATGGTGAAAAAACAACTCTCTTTATTTTTAATCAAATAGTAGCAAGGTTCGACATCCCGAGGGAGATTGTCACTAATAATGAAAATCACTTTCAGAACAAAAAGATGTTCGAGTTAACATCAAAACTAGGGTTGAGGCAGGAAAATTCATCACCTTATTCCCCATAAGCGAATGGTCAGATGGAAGTTGTGAATAAGTCCCTCAAGACTATTCTGCAATGAACGATCAATTTGGCCAAGTCAAATTGGCATTTGATATTGTACTCGATGTTGTGGGCCTATCGAATGTTTGTAAAGACTACAACCGGTTTCTCACCTTTTCAACTTGTTTATGGTCTGGAAGTAGTCTTTCCAATAGAGTGCCAGATCCCATCTCTAAAGTTGGCAGTACAATTATTTCCAAACACTTCATCGCTTGAGGAATGCTTACCATATCTCGAGCAACTCGATGAGAAACGTCGTGACGCAGCCTTGTCTAACGAGGCTCACAAGCAAAAAATCAAGTGTTAATATGATCAGTTTGTTCGTCCTCAGATTTTCATCCTAGGCGACCTTGTCCTAGTCTAAAACCAAGATAAGGATCCCCTAGGGGCAGGCAAGTTCAAACCCATGTGGTTTGGACCTTTCATCGTGAAGGAGGTATTAAAGAAGGGCGCTTATCATCTGGTTGACTTTGAAGGGAAGGCTTTGGCAAAGCCTAGAAATGGGATCTACCTCAAGAAGTATTACTCGTAGGTGGGTCGCCTTGGGTGACTTCTTGTACATATATATAGTTCTTATACAGTTAGTTGGTTTTATCTTTTTTTTTCATGGACATGTCATTTTTATGTCATCTTTTTTGCTGTGGTAGATGTCAAGTGAATCAAAGGTGTTCATTGGGTTCGTGGACGGTGCCAGCTGACACACTCGAAGGCTTGCTTTCGCAGCTTGGGTGATCTTCACACCTCAAGGCGAGTTGCTATCTTTTGGAGGTATCTGTTTAGGTGATGCCACAAACAATGTCGTTGAATATAGTGCAGTGATAGAGTTGCTTGATGATGCTTTGTCGCATGGTATCTCTCACCTTCGGGTCTACTTAGATGCACAGCTGGTTGTGTCCCAGTTAAATGGGGTTTATAGCATTTATGATCCTACTCTACACCGACGATTCCTTATGGTACATCTCTTAGAACAATGCTTTGATTACATTACGTATATCCATGTTCCAAGGAGATTGAATCAAATCACAGATACTCTAGCTAATCATGTATTAGATTGGCATGTTGCACACACATACACATGTACATACATTGTAAAAATGTGTTCCATAAGACATAAAAAGATATAAATATGCATATATATATATATATATATCAAAAGTCTTAGAGTACATTGGTGGGTGCAAGCACCTCAAAAAATAATATGTCTGGTATACATCATGGGGTTTATGCCCTAAAAAATATACAAAAAGTGCCCTCGGCATGTAAGTGGTCCACCCTAAGCTAAGCACAAGGCCTATTGGCCCTGCCATAGTGAACAACGACATTTGCCAAACTCCGGAAAAGTTGGATCCAGGTCCGTGGCACCCCAACCACATGAGGCTGCATAGATGCGGGAGATCCTCGATCTCGGCCATGGGCATTATACGAGTGAGCACGATGAAGTTCCGCTCCACCTGTCTCAACACACTCTCAGCCTCTTCGGCTAGAGGTCCCCCTACTATTGTTGCTGGTCCGACGACCGCTGCTGGTGCTACCTCTGGTCGAGGACGCAGCCTGCTCCTCACAAAATTTGTTCGACACACTGGTCCCACATCTGTACATAACAGATACATAGTTGTCAGATACTCTGGTACACATAAAAATAATATATATAAAAAGAAAATAAAAATTTTAAAAACTTTTAGAATCAAACGTACCTATCTCTCCTCGCTCTGCTCCAGGAGGTACGGGCATATCGGGATCCCTGGAGAAGCTGATCCCGGCATAGGGGTAGTCCTCAATAGCCAGAATCTGTCAAGANCAAACACTGCTAAAAAGGATAAGGAAGCCAAAAACACATTTGTTCCTCTCCAGATCAAGAAGACGTTGGGCGAAACAATGACACACAGCCTGAAAGGGGCGTTCAAGAAAGCTTCCCACAATCCAAACGCGAGGGTCGCCCATAACTATTCTATGGTGGAGGATTTGTCACAAACCCCTTGCGCGATGTCTACTTTGGAGGTCCTCCAGAGCTGCCCTTTGCAGAGAAAGGCTCTGTTGGCTACCTTAGGATCTGCTGAGACTTGTAATACGGGAATGATCATGCTTGATATGACCAACTTGAAACCTCATCTCCCATACCATGTGGCGTTTCAGATAGTAGTGGCTTACACCACGAAAACTTTTACATGGAGTATTTTCTGCACGGTGGTTGATGAGGGTGCCTCAACATGCATGATGTCGTTGGCATGTTGGAAGGCCATTGGCCAACCCGTTTTGTCTCCGTCACCTACTATTCTTACTTCTTTTGATGGACATTCGTTCAGACCACATGGAATCATTCCTTCTTTCATCGTGCAGCTAGGAGGAAAGAATGTGTGCATCGAAGTAGAAGTGGTTGATGCGCCTCTTGACTACAACCTCTTATTAGGAAGGAGTTAGACCTATGTTATGCATGCAGTGGTTGCCACAATTTTCCAGGCCTTATTGTTTCCACGCGAAGGTCGGATCATGTCCATTAATCAGTTATCTTTCTCCCATCCTGACCCTTCATCGCGGGCATCTACGGTCTCGATAATTGATACCCCTCAATCTGGCATCGTCAACATAGGGGTTGGTTTGTGCCCACCTTTGATGGGTACTTTCGATTACTTGCCTCCTTTCGGTGATGTCAAGTTCATATCGACCGTCCCCGACCAACCTAAGGCTGAGATCTTTCACATGTCGTTGTTTTGTACGACTTAGTTTAACAATCTGTGGAATCTTCCTTCCCCATCAGCCACGATGGAAGGTACAAGGCACTATGGCATGGTCATGACCTTGTCCTCGGCAAATGTTGCCTACTCTATTGTTATGCAAGCTTCGGTCGACCCCGATCCGACTCCCACACATGAGTTAGATCCAATTTTCGAGCCTACTTGGGCTCAAGGTTCCCTTGCCACTACCGATTCCTTAGACTTGGTCTTTCCCTCTGACGAGGCGATTATAGAGGCATTGACTAGTCCAGACAAACCTTGGGATGATCTCCATCACAGATCATATTTTCTCAGAGAGTTAGGAAGAATTGAGGCGGGTGAATTCGTGTTGACTATGACGGCAGATAGGTCTTGTCCTATCAATCCTTTGGCTACGCACGTAGTTTACGCCGAAGGTAATATGGCAACCATCGTTGAAACGATACCTATTGACATCTCTAGAATCCCTGGCGTCATGGAGAATGTCTTCATCGGAGTGGACTTCTCCCCTGAGGAGATTCGAATCTACACAAATTTATTTAAGTAATTCCACAACGTTTTTGCCTGGTCTTATGAGGAAATGCCAGACATTGATCCAAGAATCATCGAACATGAAATAATGACGTATCCTGATGCTAATTCAGTTCGATAGAAGATTCATCCAGTAAATCCTAAGAAAGCAACAACTATTAAGGCTGGAGTAGAGAAACTTCTCAAAGTCGGTTTCATCTACCCCATTTAATTGACTCAATCGGTGTCAAATCATGTTTTGGTCAACAAAAAGCAGGGAACTATTCGCGTATGTATGGACTTCCGTGATTTGAAAAGGGCATGTTCCAAGGATAATTTCTTGACCCCATTCATTGACCAGATTGTCGATGAATGCGCAGGATGCGAGGTTTTTTCTTTCATGGATGGTTTTTTGGGATACAATCAGATACAAATTAAGCCCAAAGACCAGAATAAAACAACTTTTATTTGTCCATGGGGTACATTCACTTATCGAAAGATGCCTTTTGGCCTCAATAATGTTGGAGCCACTTTTCAGCGAGCCATGTCTTTTGCTTTTCACGATCTTAGACACATAGTCGAGGCCTATCTCGATGATTTAGCATCATGATCTCGTAAGAGAGATGATCATCCCATGCACCTCCAACTTATCTTTGAGCAATGTCACTACTATCAGATTCACTTGAATCTAAACACGTGCTCCTTTTGCATGAGGTTGGGTCATCTTCTAGGTTTCATAGTCTTGACAACATGGATCATGGTCAATCCTCGAAAGGTTGAGGGGATAGTTCAATTGCCTCCCCTGTGCACAGTCCCTCAGCTTCAAAGTTTATGGGGAAAATCCAACTTCCTTCGATGTTTTATCACAAACTATGCCAAGATCACTAAAGGGTTCATGCGTTTACTGAAAAAGGACGTTCCTTTCTATTGGGACGAAGCCACTCGGCGATCTTTCAAAGCGTTGAAACACACCCTCATGTCTTCCCCTCTGCTTCATCCACCCAATTATAATCGACCATCAGTATGGTCTTGGTTCAAGAGGACGATCTGCCTAAAGAGCATGTGATTTATTACTTGATTCGAGGCCTGGTTGGACCAAAACTTAACTACTCCCACGTTGAGAAGCTTGCGTTGGCAGTAGTCCATGCTGTCCAACGGATCTGTCATTATATTCCGCTTCGCAAGACCACCGTCATTGCCATTGTGAATCTGTTCCAATACGTGTAATCGGCGGAAAGATCAGTAGATGGATTGTTATCCTCTAGGAATTTGACTTGGATTTTGTTTCTGCGAAATATAAAAGTCACTGGTCTTTGTGGAACTTATCTCAGAACTTCTGGTCGAGTCAGGTGATGTTATGCCCGAAGAATAACAGATTAAAGGAGATCATTTTTTAATTTCATCTTCAGACCCCTAGTATGGAGATATGGTAGTCTATCTCCAGACTTTGAAGTGCCCCACCTCCGCTTCTCGCGATGAGCATCGACATATACGTCATCAGGAAAAAAACTATCTCATACTTGAGGACACTTTGTATCGTCGAGGTGTAGATTGCATCCTTCGTCGGTGTCTCACTCATGAAGAAGCGAAACTCATGCTTAACGACTGCCACACTGGATCATGTGGTGGTCATTTGTCTGGGTTGGAAATAGCCCAAAAGATTCTATGAGTAGGTTACTTTTGGACGACGTTGATCAAATATTGCGTTGAACCGGTCAAGAAGTGCCACCTGTGTCAGATCTTCTCTTGGAAGATGAGGGCACACCCCGCTCCCATGTTTCCCGTTATTACAGTTGGTCCCTTCATCAAGTGGGGGATTGATTATACTACATGCCACCCAGCTTCAGCCAAGGGGCATCGTTATATCATCGTAGCAGTAGACTACTTCACAAAGTGGGTCGAGGCTATGCCAATGTTCAAAGATGATGGTGAAAAAACAACTCTCTTTATTTTTAATCAAATAGTAGCAAGGTTCGACATCCCGAGGGAGATTGTCACTAATAATGAAAATCACTTTCAGAACAAAAAGATGTTCGAGTTAACATCAAAACTAGGGTTGAGGCAGGAAAATTCATCACCTTATTCCCCATAAGCGAATGGTCAGATGGAAGTTGTGAATAAGTCCCTCAAGACTATTCTGCAATGAACGATCAATTTGGCCAAGTCAAATTGGCATTTGATATTGTACTCGATGTTGTGGGCCTATCGAATGTTTGTAAAGACTACAACCGGTTTCTCACCTTTTCAACTTGTTTATGGTCTGGAAGTAGTCTTTCCAATAGAGTGCCAGATCCCATCTCTAAAGTTGGCAGTACAATTATTTCCAAACACTTCATCGCTTGAGGAATGCTTACCATATCTCGAGCAACTCGATGAGAAACGTCGTGACGCAGCCTTGTCTAACGAGGCTCACAAGCAAAAAATCAAGTGTTAATATGATCAGTTTGTTCGTCCTCAGATTTTCATCCTAGGCGACCTTGTCCTAGTCTAAAACCAAGATAAGGATCCCCTAGGGGCAGGCAAGTTCAAACCCATGTGGTTTGGACCTTTCATCGTGAAGGAGGTATTAAAGAAGGGCGCTTATCATCTGGTTGACTTTGAAGGGAAGGCTTTGGCAAAGCCTAGAAATGGGATCTACCTCAAGAAGTATTACTCGTAGGTGGGTCGCCTTGGGTGACTTCTTGTACATATATATAGTTCTTATACAGTTAGTTGGTTTTATCTTTTTTTTTCATGGACATGTCATTTTTATGTCATCTTTTTTGCTGTGGTAGATGTCAAGTGAATCAAAGGTGTTCATTGGGTTCGTGGACGGTGCCAGCTGACACACTCGAAGGCTTGCTTTCGCAGCTTGGGTGATCTTCACACCTCAAGGCGAGTTGCTATCTTTTGGAGGTATCTGTTTAGGTGATGCCACAAACAATGTCGTTGAATATAGTGCAGTGATAGAGTTGCTTGATGATGCTTTGTCGCATGGTATCTCTCACCTTCGGGTCTACTTAGATGCACAGCTGGTTGTGTCCCAGTTAAATGGGGTTTATAGCATTTATGATCCTACTCTACACCGACGATTCCTTATGGTACATCTCTTAGAACAATGCTTTGATTACATTACGTATATCCATGTTCCAAGGAGATTGAATCAAATCACAGATACTCTAGCTAATCATGTATTAGATTGGCATGTTGCACACACATACACATGTACATACATTGTAAAAATGTGTTCCATAAGACATAAAAAGATATAAATATGCATATATATATATATATATATCAAAAGTCTTAGAGTACATTGGTGGGTGCAAGCACCTCAAAAAATAATATGTCTGGTATACATCATGGGGTTTATGCCCTAAAAAATATACAAAAAGTGCCCTCGGCATGTAAGTGGTCCACCCTAAGCTAAGCACAAGGCCTATTGGCCCTGCCATAGTGAACAACGACATTTGCCAAACTCCGGAAAAGTTGGATCCAGGTCCGTGGCACCCCAACCACATGAGGCTGCATAGATGCGGGAGATCCTCGATCTCGGCCATGGGCATTATACGAGTGAGCACGATGAAGTTCCGCTCCACCTGTCTCAACACACTCTCAGCCTCTTCGGCTAGAGGTCCCCCTACTATTGTTGCTGGTCCGACGACCGCTGCTGGTGCTACCTCTGGTCGAGGACGCAGCCTGCTCCTCACAAAATTTGTTCGACACACTGGTCCCACATCTGTACATAACAGATACATAGTTGTCAGATACTCTGGTACACATAAAAATAATATATATAAAAAGAAAATAAAAATTTTAAAAACTTTTAGAATCAAACGTACCTATCTCTCCTCGCTCTGCTCCAGGAGGTACGGGCATATCGGGATCCCTGGAGAAGCTGATCCCGGCATAGGGGTAGTCCTCAATAGCCAGAATCTGTCAAGACCAATAGTCAAAGAAAGTATCGTTGAAGGCCTCAATGGTCCTCCCTCTCCTCTGTCGTGGCAATAACATCGCCCACCTGCACACTGCTGGGAAGGAGGCCATGTTCCTCCGTACTGTCTCTCACGGACTGAGACTGGGTACCCTCTCGAAGAAAAAAGAGCATAGAACAGTCCCAAATCCAAAGTTTTTGTTGTTCCGCCCATGACACTACATGAGTTGTCTCTTCATGCACTCTAGCATGGTTGTGCTCCAGTCGAACACTCATGCATTTAAGAACTGTATTTCACAATGCATGTGTGCCCGAGAAGCCTGATGTAAGGCTGCAGATCCAGTGATCCACCCAATGAGTAAAACTATCACTTGCAGTGATAGGTTGGTAATCTTATGGATCGACACCTAAGAACCCACTTTATCTGTGCCAACCTCGCAGTGTAGACCGATCAACTCGGCTATGTTGTGAGGCCCGGGAGGAAAAGCAAGAAGGTTGACTAGTTCCCCTCTCCTCGAGAGGCCAGTCAGAAAATAAATATCCTCAGTCGTTGGAGTCAACGACTGCCCCTCGAGCATAAATGCCTCAGCATCAAGGTGTCAGTAATCTACCAAGGCATTTAGTAGCCTTGGTTGTGCCCTCATGAGTGGACACCGAAAGAATTTCCACAACCCGCATTTTTTTAATGCGGTGACAACAACATGGTCTTCTTCGACCAAAGAATCAATGTCTTCGTGCTCCCTCTCTCTTCAGTGGACATACATCCTACCAATGACAAGTTCATGGAGGAAGTTAGCTCTTGCATTTTTATTTTTCTACCTTTTTGAGGGTGTATGCGGGTTGTCTTGGACACACTCGCATATGCACGCAGGCATATTGTTTTTTGCCCACAGGCATACGTGGGTTGTCCTTCGACAACCCGCGTACATGTAGGGCCGCCCCCTTTTAGGAGTGTGCACCCCCCAAAAAACTAAAACTAATGTAAAAGGAAAGTATGGAAATGCAATAGGAGCTAGTTTGTACTTACTTGGTCTGAGCGGAAGTTCGTTTCATCCTCTGAAGCTCCCGGAATCAACTCTTTTAGCAAAGGGGTGTTTTTGGCTTTTTGGTCAATTCTCAATTTGCAATGGTGATAATGAGCTGCCAGCTTCTATTTATAGACTTTTTTTCCCTTTTTGTCATTTTTTTGTACCCTTTTGTCATTTTTTCTGGCTTGAAAATCATTTAACGTGGTTCTTGAGTTTCTTATTGGATGTTACGATACACTTCACTTTTGGTTTGGAAAACCGTTTGGGAGATGGGTCACTTTGAAAGATTCTTTGGTAAATGTCGCTTTTCCAATTTTTTGCATTTAAGTTAGCATTCAACCTCCACTCTTTGAATCTCGTTGTCTTTTCTGCTTTGCCATAGGATCGAACCCATCGAATTGCAACACAGAACTACCATTGTTGCTTTAAGTCTCATAATTTGGTGGTAGATCCTACCTTTACATGGATGCCCTAGGTATATCTTGGTTGCATTTTTGGTGTCCATGCTGTCATTAATGACTATTAGGCTCGAGAGTCCTTGTTAGTCTTGTCCTGATTATGAGATTAAGCCTCATACGTCTGATGTGTTATCACTCTTGACCTCACCCTCGAGACTCCCACAAAATAAGTCTTCTTTTAAGCCCATTTCAGACTCTTTAAACATGAAAGGATTCTCGAGCGATCTTCTTGTCTTGTATGCTCGCCAAACTAAAATTTGAAGGCACATCTGTCCGCGCGGTAGTTTACCCCTTTTTCGGTCTGGATGGCCAATTTTACGAACAAAGGTATGCTCTAGGAACTTCAGTTTGCTATAAGAGTATTCTCAGTTATAAGTTTAACCCTTTTTCGGGCCTGAGGGACTAAATTTACGAAAAAGGAACCCCCACGGAGTCCATAGTTAAGCTCTTTTCAGACTCCCTAAAATTGAAAAGATTGTCGAGTGACCTTGTTCCTTCACACTCGTTAAATTGGTCCAGAAGAACGTCCCCTACAAAGCCCATAGTTAATCGCTTTTTAGACTCCTTAAAATTGGAAAGATCGTCGAGTGACCTTGTTCTTTCACACTTGTTAATGGTTCAGAAAAACATATACTCGCATGATTTTACCCCTTTTTCCGACCTGTAGATTAACGAGGAAAAAGGTACACCTCAGNAATCAAACGTACCTATCTCTCCTCGCTCTGCTCCAGGAGGTACGGGCATATCGGGATCCCTGGAGAAGCTGATCCCGGCATAGGGGTAGTCCTCAATAGCCAGAATCTGTCAAGACCAATAGTCAAAGAAAGTATCGTTGAAGGCCTCAATGGTCCTCCCTCTCCTCTGTCGTGGCAATAACATCGCCCACCTGCACACTGCTGGGAAGGAGGCCATGTTCCTCCGTACTGTCTCTCACGGACTGAGACTGGGTACCCTCTCGAAGAAAAAAGAGCATAGAACAGTCCCAAATCCAAAGTTTTTGTTGTTCCGCCCATGACACTACATGAGTTGTCTCTTCATGCACTCTAGCATGGTTGTGCTCCAGTCGAACACTCATGCATTTAAGAACTGTATTTCACAATGCATGTGTGCCCGAGAAGCCTGATGTAAGGCTGCAGATCCAGTGATCCACCCAATGAGTAAAACTATCACTTGCAGTGATAGGTTGGTAATCTTATGGATCGACACCTAAGAACCCACTTTATCTGTGCCAACCTCGCAGTGTAGACCGATCAACTCGGCTATGTTGTGAGGCCCGGGAGGAAAAGCAAGAAGGTTGACTAGTTCCCCTCTCCTCGAGAGGCCAGTCAGAAAATAAATATCCTCAGTCGTTGGAGTCAACGACTGCCCCTCGAGCATAAATGCCTCAGCATCAAGGTGTCAGTAATCTACCAAGGCATTTAGTAGCCTTGGTTGTGCCCTCATGAGTGGACACCGAAAGAATTTCCACAACCCGCATTTTTTTAATGCGGTGACAACAACATGGTCTTCTTCGACCAAAGAATCAATGTCTTCGTGCTCCCTCTCTCTTCAGTGGACATACATCCTACCAATGACAAGTTCATGGAGGAAGTTAGCTCTTGCATTTTTATTTTTCTACCTTTTTGAGGGTGTATGCGGGTTGTCTTGGACACACTCGCATATGCACGCAGGCATATTGTTTTTTGCCCACAGGCATACGTGGGTTGTCCTTCGACAACCCGCGTACATGTAGGGCCGCCCCCTTTTAGGAGTGTGCACCCCCCAAAAAACTAAAACTAATGTAAAAGGAAAGTATGGAAATGCAATAGGAGCTAGTTTGTACTTACTTGGTCTGAGCGGAAGTTCGTTTCATCCTCTGAAGCTCCCGGAATCAACTCTTTTAGCAAAGGGGTGTTTTTGGCTTTTTGGTCAATTCTCAATTTGCAATGGTGATAATGAGCTGCCAGCTTCTATTTATAGACTTTTTTTCCCTTTTTGTCATTTTTTTGTACCCTTTTGTCATTTTTTCTGGCTTGAAAATCATTTAACGTGGTTCTTGAGTTTCTTATTGGATGTTACGATACACTTCACTTTTGGTTTGGAAAACCGTTTGGGAGATGGGTCACTTTGAAAGATTCTTTGGTAAATGTCGCTTTTCCAATTTTTTGCATTTAAGTTAGCATTCAACCTCCACTCTTTGAATCTCGTTGTCTTTTCCGCTTTGCCATAGGATCGAACCCATCGAATTGCAACACAGAACTACCATTGTTGCTTTAAGTCTCATAATTTGGTGGTAGAGCCTACCTTTACATGGATGCCCTAGGTATATCTTGGTTGCATTTTTGGTGTCCATGCTGTCATTAATGACTATTAGGCTCGAGAGTCCTTGTTAGTCTTGTCCTGATTACGAGATTAAGCCTCATATGTCTGATGTGTTATCACTCTTGACCTCACCCTCGAGACTCCCACAAAATAAGTCTTCTTTTAAGCCCATTTCAGACTCTTTAAACATGAAAGGATTGTCGAGCGATCTTCTTGTCCTGTATGCTCGCCAAACTAAAATTTGAAGGCACATCTGTCCGCGCGGTAGTTTACCCCTTTTTCGGTCTGGATGGCCAATTTTACGAACAAAGGTATGCTCTAGGAACTTCAGTTTTCTATAAGAGTATTCTCAGTTATAAGTTTAACCCTTTTTCGGGCCTGAGGGACTAAATTTACGAAAAAGGAACCCCCACGGAGTCCATAGTTAAGCTCTTTTCAGACTCCCTAAAATTGAAAAGATTGTCGAGTGACCTTGTTCCTTCACACTCGTTAAATTGGTCCAGAAGAACGTCCCCTACAAAGCCCATAGTTAATCGCTTTTTAGACTCCTTAAAATTGGAAAGATCGTCGAGTGACCTTGTTCTTTCACACTTGTTAATGGTTCAGAAAAACATATACTCGCATGATTTTACCCCTTTTTCCGACCTGTAGATTAACGAGGAAAAAGGTACACCTCAGAAGATTCGTCTCGCTTGGAGAGTTCTCCTCAACAAATTTCACTTTTTCGGGCTAAGGAGACTAAATCTAGAAAAATGCAGCGAGTCCATAGTTAAGCTCTTTTCAGACTCCTTAAAATTGAAAAGATTGTCGAGTGATCTTGTCTTTGTCACACTCGTTAAAATGGTTTCAAATAGACGTCTTTTCGGTGCTAGTTTGCCCCTTTTTCGAATCGACTAGACTACCTTAGAAAAAGGTACCCTAGTGGAGTCTTCTTTTACGCTTTTTCAGACTCTCTAAAAATGAAAAACCACTGAGATTACTTTCTCTGGGCTCGTTAAAATTACATTGAAGGATGTTATCATTGTGTCATATTAATTGCATTTGCATCCCTGCGTCTTTGGGATAATGCTGGATCCATGTTACTCTCAACTGAACCTTTGAAGCATGCCTTATACGCAAGCCTTGTAACACTTTGCCTTTGTGTCTTGACAGAGACCCATAAAGGAATTTTCCCGAGTGTCATTTCCCTGCACATGTCTCCTTGCTATGAGCATTAGTATGTTCCTTGCGCTTGGAACTAGTATGCTTTGCGACACTCGTTTCTCCTTTGTAACGTAGAATTCATTTATTCTTTTTCAACCTTTCCAAAATTATTGAAAAAGACAAAAAAAACAAATATACCCCAAAAAGAGGATGGGAAAAGTATTTTCTTTTTATGGCAACACAATGAGTCGCCCTTGGACAAAGCACATCCTTCCATTTGTTCGTCAAGCTTTGGGATTTAATATGACCTTAGGAAGTTGTTCTCGCTACATAGATTTTTGTCCTCCTCCGTTTGGTTATTCTTCCAGACACATGGAGAGTTTGCGTTGCCTCCTGCATTGTGAACTTATGTCAATGTCATGTTGTTCGAGTCTAATCATCTGTCGTGCTATTGTACAAGGGAAGTTTTACCCAACTTGAGTTTGCCTCTCTGCAGTTTGTCTATTTCCCTCATGCTCGGCCATCCCCAAAATTCCAATCAAGTCCTTGTTCGAAATCCCTTAAGTTCTCTGCTTGATCACCGAGATCCTCTTGTCTGTTCCCGACGAGCGGTCGAAGACGTCTGGGTAGTGAAGTCGTATACTCACATTACACTCCTACCCGAGTTTTGAAGATCTTGAAGTTGTTGCTCGAACTCGGAAGGCCTCATCTCTGGACATCAGGTGTCATTGGCTTCTTGAAGATGGATACTATACATGTATATCTTTGATTTTGAGATGTAGATCTGATGTGTATTGCTCGCGACTACACTTTATATAGTTATATGACATGGATCTGCAGTGTATTTGATTCGCAGCCATGATTTATTTCATCCCGAGCATGGGTATGCCTACCTTGATGAGACAATTATTATTTTTGCTGATGGCACCTCCTGAACTCTGGTCCTGGGCTCACTTCGCTTCGAACTCTGGCATCATGCCCTCTTACTTACCATTTTTTCCAAGCCATCACTGAGCAGTTCTTCCTAAAAACACTATTTTTGAAGGTGTACGCGCCCTGCACCATTATTGCCCATGTATGTACGCTAGCTGCACCATTATTGCCCACATATGTATGCTAGTTGCACCACTACAGCCCATGTATACTCGCAAAAGTTGTAAAAATTAAAAAGTTGCAAGGAATTCGTTGAGATTACGGGCTATTGGGTAGTTTCCCAACTATCCCACCGCCNATCGTCGAGTGACCTTGTTCTTTCACACTTGTTAATGGTTCAGAAAAACATATACTCGCATGATTTTACCCCTTTTTCCGACCTGTAGATTAACGAGGAAAAAGGTACACCTCAGAAGATTCGTCTCGCTTGGAGAGTTCTCCTCAACAAATTTCACTTTTTCGGGCTAAGGAGACTAAATCTAGAAAAATGCAGCGAGTCCATAGTTAAGCTCTTTTCAGACTCCTTAAAATTGAAAAGATTGTCGAGTGATCTTGTCTTTGTCACACTCGTTAAAATGGTTTCAAATAGACGTCTTTTCGGTGCTAGTTTGCCCCTTTTTCGAATCGACTAGACTACCTTAGAAAAAGGTACCCTAGTGGAGTCTTCTTTTACGCTTTTTCAGACTCTCTAAAAATGAAAAACCACTGAGATTACTTTCTCTGGGCTCGTTAAAATTACATTGAAGGATGTTATCATTGTGTCATATTAATTGCATTTGCATCCCTGCGTCTTTGGGATAATGCTGGATCCATGTTACTCTCAACTGAACCTTTGAAGCATGCCTTATACGCAAGCCTTGTAACACTTTGCCTTTGTGTCTTGACAGAGACCCATAAAGGAATTTTCCCGAGTGTCATTTCCCTGCACATGTCTCCTTGCTATGAGCATTAGTATGTTCCTTGCGCTTGGAACTAGTATGCTTTGCGACACTCGTTTCTCCTTTGTAACGTAGAATTCATTTATTCTTTTTCAACCTTTCCAAAATTATTGAAAAAGACAAAAAAAACAAATATACCCCAAAAAGAGGATGGGAAAAGTATTTTCTTTTTATGGCAACACAATGAGTCGCCTTTGGACAAAGCACATCCTTCCATTTGTTCGTCAAGCTTTGGGATTTAATATGACCTTAGGAAGTTGTTCTCGCTACATAGAGTTTTGTCCTCCTCCATTTGGTTATTCTTCCAGACACATGGAGAGTTTGCGTTGCCTCCTGCATTGTGAACTTATGTCAATGTCATGTTGTCCGAGTCTAATCATCTGTCGTGCTATTGTACAAGGGAAGTTTTACCCAACTTGAGTTTGCCTCTCTGTAGTTTGTCTATTTCCCTCATGCTCGGCCATCCCCAAAATTCCAATCAAGTCCTTGTTCGAAATCCCTTAAGTTCTTTGCTTGATCACCGAGATCCTCTTGTCTGTTCCCGACGAGCGGTCGAAGACGTCTGGGTAGTGAAGTCGTATACTCACATTACACTCCTACCCGAGTTTTGAATATCTTGAAGTTGTTGCTCGAACTCGGAAGGCCTCATCTCTGGCCATCAGGTGTCATTGGATTCTTGAAGATGGATACTATACATGTATATCTTTGATTTTGAGATGTAGATCTGATGTGTATTTCTCGCGACTACACTTTATATAGTTATATGACATGGATCTGCAGTGTATTTGATTCGCAGCCATGATTTATTTCATCCCGAGCATGGGTATGCCTACCTTGATGAGACAATTATTATTTTTGCTGATGGCACCTCCTGAACTCTGGTCCTGGGCTCACTTCGCTTCGAACTCTGGCATCATGCCCTCTTACTTACCATTTTTTCCAAGCCATCACTGAGCAGTTCTTCCTAAAAACACTATTTTTGAAGGTGTACGCGCCCTGCACCATTACTGCCCATGTATGTACGCTAGCTGCACCATTATTGCCCACATACGTATGCTAGCTGCACCACTACAGCCCATGTATACTCGCAAAAGTTGTAAAAATTAAAAAGTTGCAAGGAATTCGTTGAGATTACGGGCTATTGGGTAGTTTCCTAACTATCCCACCGCCTATAGCCCGTCAATCAACCGAATAACCATCCTTTTGTTATATAAAAGGAGGTGTTCGGGTCTCATTCCAAAGCTAAGCATAATAATAATAATGAAACTCTGCCCATTTCACTTTCCCCCCCTTGCCCCAAGAATTTGTAGCCACATTGTGAGTTTTGAGCTAGAATTCCCTATTCTTGCCTTTTTCCTCCATTGCAAGCCTAATCCATTCCCCAGAGAGAGATGAAGAGGAGAAAGACATGTGAAAAGTGCAGTTGGAACTTGGTGAAGAGGAGCCCAGACCAGGTTCAAGGAGTAGTCGTCGATCTCATTGTAAGTAACTTTGTGAGATTAATAAAAAGGAATACTTTTTCTGCCCCGAATATGATGTGTTCAATATTTATGTTTGATTTATGTTTGATTATGACATCTAACCCACTAATTCATATATAAGATGCATGTTTGTAGTTATTTTTTTGTCTGTTTATGAATGCAGGTCAGCCTTGGGAGGAGACTTGTAGTCGAGGAACAATCGAACACAAAAGGATCGACACCGGACACAGAGTTTAAGGTAGAGTTACCAGACCTTTTTACCTTGTGTTTTATGCATGAATGTGGGGTGTATTTGGGGTAGTTGTTAAAAAGTAGGAGACTTTAGACGGTTAGCTCTACCTATATGTTGAACCCTAGTGTAGTCCATAGGGGTGTTTTCCCACTATAGCAAGGTTGTAGGACACATGTGTCTACAACCAGAGGAAATGCAAAGTGATTCTAAAACACAACGCATAACAATCTAGATATTTTCTACAACTCTTAAGCTTACTTCACGAGTTATATCTCTGATCTAACACAACAATGCAGTAACAATATATCAGATTTCAAATAACACAACATCAACCACAAAGACAATAAGATATACATGGTTCACCCTCTCCCTAGGGATATGTCCACATAACTACGTTTCTTGATATATTAGATGAAAACATACAGTTCTATCTGCACACTTAGTTGCAGATCTTCTCTCTTTCTCTCTTTCTCTTCCCTCCCTGCGCACCCAGTTGCAGGGTTGATCTTCGCACCCAGCTGAAGATCCAGAATACAGACTCGATATTGCTCTCAACAACAATAATCAACAATGAACAATGACAATAATGATACGAACCAACCAACCGAACCCCGTCCCATGTCTTCTAGACCTTTATTTATACATTACATGACCAAAGTCTAGGTGTCAAAACCTTAGATCCAAAACCTTAGGTTCACTTGACCTGTGTTTTAAGGGCTTCGCCATCCTGTTCCTCCTTCTTTTTTGCGAGGTGCTCCAAAGCATCCATTGGTGACTTCTTTTGCTTGTTGAGTTGTCCACGATCCATCTTCTTTGATGCTTTATCTTCCTTGATCTTCTCTTCCAATGACTAGCTTTTCCTTTACTTTTCTCCTTCTTTCTACCACTTCGACTCCTCCTCGGTTTATGTGCCTTCCACGCAGTTTGTACTTCGCCTTTCTTCCTTAATCTTCGCTTCCTTGCATAACCAAGGGCCAACAATCCAACTTTGTGAAGTAGATTGCTCCATTTAGTTCATCTAACAATTCATCAATGATGGGAATGGGAAACTTATCTTTAATGGTGATCTTGTTTAGCTCTCTATAATCTGGACACATACACCATGAGCCCTCTTTCTTGAGTACCATTACCACCGGTGCAAAGTAAGAACTTTGGCTAGGTCTAATAATGTCAGCCTCTAAAATTTCTTCAACCATACGCTCAATTTCACTCTTCTGGGCATAAGGGTATATGTAAGGCCTGATGTTAGGAGGAACACTCCCAGGAATTACATGAATAACATGGTCATGATCGCGAGTGTGTGGAAGACCACTAGGAATATCTTCAAATACTTTGGAATGCTTATCAATGATTCCTTGGAGATCTAGGGGAATAGATGGCTTGTATGTTTGAACATCTAGTGAGCATAGTTGTACAATTACACCCCGATGCCCCTTTTTCAATAATTTTGTCATGCCATTAGAGCTTACCACCTTACTGGGCTTCCTTGTGATACCCCTTAACTCAAATTCCTTTCCTTCCAATGAAAATTTCATGAAAATTTCTTGAAAATTAAAAACAATCATTCCCAATGATTATAACCATTGGACCCCTAGTACGACATCAACACCACCCATGGTTATAAAAATCATTGGACTATTCATTACATATTCCCCCATAGCAAGATTGATCTTATGGCATTTTCCTGAGCAATTGATAGTTCCTCCATTTTCAATCATTACTTGAAACTTTGATGCTTGATATATCAAGCAATTGAGAGCTTTGGCTAATTTACATTGAAAGAAATTATGAGTACTACCAGAATCAATTAGGACTATTACCTTTTTCTTTTTGATATATCCTTCGATCTTGAGGGTTTGAGGAGTGCTAATTCCAGCCAATGCATGACATGATATGGTGAGAGTCATCTCTTCAGAATAAATCTCTTCTACATATTCATCTTGAGATGATTCTTGTTCTTCTTCTTCTTCCTCTTCATAATCTATGCAGAATAATTTCTTCTCACCACACTTATGTCCCTTACTATACTTGTTGTCATGATTAAAGCATAAACATTTTTCTTTTCTTTCCTCCAATTGTTGAGGTGTCAACCTTGTAGGTTGAGGTGGTTTAGAATAAGTAACATTATTCTCTCGATAGATGTTAGGGGTGGTCCTTCTAGTATCCATAGCCATATTTTTACTTTCAACCTTTCTCGCCACCCTAAACACATTCTCCAATGATTTGGGTTCCCAAAGGTGAACCTCATGTTGAATGTTATCCTTTAAATCTCCTATGAAGACATCAATCAGGTGCTCATCTGGAATATTCGTTACCTTTATATTCAATCTTTGGAAGTTCTCAATGTGCTCTGCAACTAAACCCTTTTGCTTGAGATTTATCAATTGGTTGAAGAAGGTATTACTCCTTGTATCCTCATAGTGCGCTATCATTTCTTTCATGAAAATTGTCCAAGTGACAAGTGATTTGTGAGAACAAAGCCAACGATACCACACAAAATGATTAGGTTCTAAATATAAGGACACAATTTGTACCTTTTGTGTGTGTGGCACATGATGTAGATCAAAGAACTGCTCCATTTGTAGTATCCATGTGATTGGATCCTTGCCATCAAACTTCCTCATATCGATCTTAAGAAAGTGGTTGGTCTTCAACCCAACGTTGTAGTTTCTCCAGTCTTGATTCATCTTCCTTGTGTCCTCATCATGAATTTCATGTGATACATTGTCACTTTCAGGTGGCCTCTCTATTAGAAACTTTTTCAACCCTTCCATGATCTCCCCTTTTTATCCATCCATCTTAGTATCCATCATCGCTTCCAACTTAGCTTCAGTTGAATCCAACATATTTTGTTATTGCCTTCTTTTTTAAATCATTTATGTCCCTACACATTTCTTCACCTTCATCAAGAGTCCAAGTAGGATCGTCTAAGGAATTATTTGGTGTAGAAGTTCCCTTTTTTGGTGGCATGTTAGCCAAGTATCACTGCAAGGTAGGAATTCCTAATTGGCTTAGGTAGAGGTCCTCATAGACAAGGGAGTGTCAGGTGCTATAACTCTCTGATATACATGTGGGGTCCACACTAGTACTCAGCTCAATATCTCAAGGCACTAACTAAGGAGGTTTGTCCATGCCCTTATCCGTACTATCTGACTACCTAGGTACTAGAGATTGATCTCCCTGAGTGTTGTTCTCATTGTACTATAGCGACAAGATGACCAAATGGTTTACTCGGTTGGTCTCAGGATTCTAGGGGGTCTCCCGATATATGCCAGGTGCGTGGGAGATCAAATCCATAGTAGTGTTTTCTAATGCACAACCGCTTGATAGGGGCCTTCCGATATACTCTAGGTACGTGGAAGAACCACATTATCCCTGGGTTGTAGCGCCGATAAGTAACGACTACTCCTATGTTTAAAGACGCCAAAATAATTTTGTACCTAAAAAGACCTAATATTCTCCTAAATTTGTGCGATACTCCTTTATACCACTTTATTCCACCTTTTGAATCACCTCAGTTGGATCTTCTAGTCAAAAGATATGCAAATTTCCA
>JZKD02S0806594.1:908069-956277 GCA_000966675.3 Picea glauca | reverse complement strand
GGATATGTCAGCTATGTTAGCTACAAGAGGTTGAGACTAAGGATCACTTCATCTTCATATGCCCCATCTACTATGAGATTAGGGGGCGGTTTCATTTCTTATTAAGGGGGGTTCAAACCCTCATTGGATTCTTCAACTATCCCGATCAATGGTGCTTACATTTATATATACAGGAGGCCCTCAAGTTCCGAGCACATACTCTTCAGACTTCTACGAGACTAGACCCTTTTCGATGGAGCACCTCCTTCACAATGTTGCCTTCTGGTAGGGGCACTAAGAGACAAATCGACACCAACATAACTCTAGACTCAAAATCAATACAGACCCATGGGACCTTCCTCTGTCCCACGATTTTTCAGTGACATAATCAAAACATATCCCTTCCTAGTAGATAGATGAGATCCTCCAAGGCTTATCGAGGTACTACCTCTTCTAGTCAAAAGCGCAATGGATTACCCATGCATCCCACCAGTTCCCTCTTTGGACATCCTACTATACTCAGTGTTCTTCACTCAACCTTGGATGGTAAGAGAGATGGGTCCATTCCATGACTGACCTATTTCATCACTTATGGTTCCTCTTGTTCCTGGATATTCTCCTATAGTACATCTCCTCGTTCGAGAAAGTCTCTGGGATCAGGGTCAAGGGCTATTCATGTCTCAATGTAGATTTCACTCTCTACTACTTTACCTTATTTCATCTTATTCTCATTTTACTTTCCACATCTTTCCTTTATAGGAGACCTCTCAGTACTCTGGCTTTGTAATGACATCATTGTACTCAACAACCCCTTTGACCTACTTTTGTTGTCATTAGCTGGACATTAATAAAATTATATCATCTTTATCTTTGTTTTTGCATTTTCATAATTGAAGAACAAAGAGCAGAGGATGGGCCTCACCTTCTAGCTAGGTTTTCTCCCGTATTGGATTTCTCAAGTCACATCTTGTGTTCATTTGTGTGGATAATGTGTTCATTTGCTTGTTCTTTCATTTTTGG
The DNA here is from genome assembly GCA_000966675.3 of Picea glauca. NCBI lineage: Eukaryota > Viridiplantae > Streptophyta > Pinopsida > Pinales > Pinaceae > Picea > Picea glauca. The sequence continues at coordinate 955,278 of JZKD02S0806594.1, read as the reverse complement.
ATTTTAGTTATTTAATAAATTTGAGCATTAAGCTAGTAANCATTGAATCAATACAATTCATTGTTCTCTCTCTCTCTCTCTCTCTCTCTCTCTTGCAAGCTTTGTGTGAATTTATACTAGCTAGGTTCTATGTGTAGATTTAACTGAAACTTCACAGTTAGAATGTAGACAGAATGATGATTATTTTTTGTATAAATGATTTCTACCAAGAAAGTATGCGAGTAGTATTTTGATTGATCTAGGTGTGATTTTATGTCTTATGTGGTTTGTGAGGACAATTGGTGCATAAGGAAGGTAGAAAAAGTTAATATATTCTACAGGGTGAATAAAATCATGTTCTGAGGTTTTGGAAAAGTGGTTATCTACTTAAAAATTTCTTGTCTTATTCACTTGCGTAGACACAATAGCTAATGATGACCGTCAGTACTCTTAGGTTAGTGTCGAGTACTTCCAACTCTAACTGCTAATGCAATAATCTAGTCTCTTTGTTTAGACAACTTTTGTTTTTTCTTCTATGATTGTAAATGTCACCTCTTTTTGTTGCCCATTAATGTCACCTCTACTTTCAAGATATTATGACAAGGAGTGGATTATTGTTAATTACATTCGTCTTCAACTTGTGTTTTGCTTCCATGCTACCAGTGAACCATCCAAATTCCTAGAGAGTGTAGTGGCTTTAATTGATTGCTTCAACATAGAATTAAAGACTTTGGAATTGTATTTGTGAATACATCATATATAAGTAGTTACACCTCCATATAGGGCTTTTCAAGTTCTCCATGATGCCATATTGTCATTGATATCAAGAGCATCAATTCATGACATTCTTTTCATATCCTTCACGTTATTTCCTAGAATAGATCCATCTCGACCATGGATCTATTAAGTGGCAAGAGGGACAATAAAAATCGAGTTGTAAACCTCAATGTTTTATGATCCCTTTCTAATCCGGAATGGATCATTATATAATTTGCCATCTGTCTTGGTACTATCTGGGTAGAAAATTGAAGGAATTGATTTGTGGGGCCCATTTTAGTGGTAAGTCATAGTTTCAAGATTTGGGGTCTAGAACCTTCTAGAGCTAGTTTGAGGAACCAAACAACATTTTTGGGGTCATAACTTTGCAAGCATAGCTCTCAACCCCTCAAAGTTGTTCTTGACTTCGAAAGCTTTTCAACAATTCAAAAATCACCTCAATCGGAGCTCATATGCGGAAGTTATGCCTCTCGCAAGTTGACCTATGTTATTGACCACCATGGTACCCAATGGATACCACATCAACCCCCATTACTCACACATGTGAGGCTAATCATGTGTAGACTTTCAAGAAGATTCTAGAAGGTCCAAAACCCTAACATTAATTGTGGGTTGAAGCATGCAAAAACCCTAACCCTATATGGCTATCAGACTATCTAAAATATCGGGCCACTAGGAAGAGAAGGGGTTACATTCTTTTAGTATTGTACTTGTTCCATAGTCAACTAGAGCAGATATGAGTAATATTTGAGAGCATAACATAGGAGGTAGAAGATACTGTAGCAATTATTCAGGCTATAGTGTGAAAGGAAACTCCGTAGATATTCTTTGGACACACCTGGCCATCTCTTATTGACAAGACAGGTGTTGAACAAGATCATCAGGAATGACATTTACAGTAAGTTTATCCAGATCACTTAGGTTAACCCTTTTGGTGGGTTACACCTAAAGATGGCCTTCTACCTTGAGCACTTCTTGGAGCTTAGGGACAGGTTCATCATTTGACCACATTATACAAACTGACACTGGGCACACGCGCTCCAGATTCCATTGGGCTAGTTCATAGTGGACTCCCATAGACTTCAGGTTAAGCCAAACCACTAGATCGATCGACCAAAGAGGATATGTCAGCTATGTTAGCTACAAGAGGTTGAGACTAAGGATCACTTCATCTTCATATGCCCCATCTACTATGAGATTAGGGGGCGGTTTCATTTCTTATTAAGGGGGGTTCAGACCCTCATTGGATTCTTCAACTATCCTGATCAACGGTGCTTACATTTATATATACAGGAGGCCCTCAAGTTCCAAGCACATACTCTTCAGACTTCTACGAGACTAGACCCTATTCGATGGATCACCTCCTTCACAATGTTGCCTTCTGGTAGGGGCACTAAGAGACAAATCGACACCAACATAACTCTAGACTCAAAATCAATACAGACCCATGGGACCTTCCTCTGTCCCACGAGTTTTCAGTGACATAACCAAAACAGATCCCTTCCTAGTAGATAGATGAGATCCTCCAAGCCTTGTCGAGGTACTACCTCTTCTAGTCAAAAGCGCAATGGATGACTCATGCATCCCACCAGTTCCCTCTTTGGACATCCTACTATACTCAGTGTTCTTCACTCAACCTTGGATGGTAGGAGAGATGGGTCCATTCCATGACTGACCTATTTCATCACTTATGGTTCCTCTTGTTCCTAGATATTCTCCTATAGTACATCTCCTCGTTCGAGAAAGTCTCTGGGATCAGGGTCAAGGGCTCTTCATGTCTCAATGTAGATTTCACTCTCTACTACTTTACCTTATTTCATCTTATTCTCATTTTACTTTCCACATCTTTCCTTTATAATAGACCTCTCAGTACTCCGGCTTTGTAATGACATCATTGTACTCAACAGCCCCTTTGACCTACTTTTGTTGTCATTAGTCGGACATTAATAAAATTATCTCATCTTATCTCATCTTTATCTTTGTTTTTGCATTTTCATAATTGAAGAACAAAGAGTAGAGGATGGGCCTCACCTTCTAGCTAGGTTTTCTCCCATATTGGATTTCTCAAGTCACATCTTGTGTTCATTTGTGTGGATAATGTGTTCATTTGCTTGTTCTTTCATTTTTGGATTTTAGTTATTTAATAAATTTGAGCATTAAGCTAGTAATAGTAAATCTGAGCATTAAGCTAGTAATAATAAATTTGGGATCGAAGGAAATAAATTTCATTACAAAATATTTCAAAATATTGCAATATTTGTTGTGACGAAGTATTCTAGTGGAATATCCACAGTACTTTCCAGATCATATTGGTATTAGAACAATTTTCTTTCTAGTTTTTGTGGGAAGTTACAAGATCCAAGAGTTGTCTTAAGAAGGGAGTTGCAAAACCCTAGCCACGATGAATGATTCTAGTCATAACAACCCTCGAGATGCAATAGAAGAGAGATTTACAAGGTTGGTAGAAAAAGTCGTTGATATCTCTTGCAACATGGCCCTCCTCATGGTAGTTCTAGTGAACAAGTTTGGACCTTTTAGGGAGGTTGGTGGCTCTAACTCGAAAGTTGGATTGGATGAGAAATTGAGAGATAATGAAGACCCAGAAAAGGAGTTGAAAAAATAGCCCGAGAAAGAACAACTAAGTTCTAGTGCCATCAATCCTTTACAACTTCTATTTAAAATGGAAGCAAAAGTGGACATCAAACTTTATTAAGGCGAGATTGATGTTGTTAAGTTGAATAATTGGTTGCAACAATTAGAAGTGTATTTTAGTGTCCATAATATAGATGAAGAGAAAAAGATTTCATTTGCATCACTGAAACTAGAGAGCCATGCACTAACCTAGTCGGAAAGACACATGGATCCACTTAGGCTAGATGGTGATTCGCCAGTAACTAAGTGGGAGGTGTTTAAAACCCTCATCAAGTCCCGACTCTACCCTATTGGGTATGTAGAGGACCGATGGATCTATTGGCATCACTTCAAGTAGAGATAAGGGTAAAGTGTGCAAGAACACACCAATGAGTTTAGGAAAATGATGATTATGTTGGGTATATCTCCAAAGAACCTAGAAATACTCCTCAAGTATCTAGGGATTCTACACAACCAAGTATGGAAGCAAGTGATGCTTTTAAAACCTAGGACTATTGACAAGGGCTGTGTGAAAGCATAGTACCTTGAGAACATAGGCCACAAGAAAGGATAACCAAGTGGTTCTAAATAGAAAGACCACCAAGATGATTCCAAGGAGGGGAAGAAGAAGTGGAAAGGAAAAGACAAGAAAACCACAACCACTGCACATTAGTGCAAGGATCCAAACAACCATTTCAACCATTGTAATATTGATGATCACGTTGAAGATAAATGTTGGAAGATACATCCAAAGTTGAATCCAAATAACCGCAATAAGGATGCCAAGAATAAGAACATGCTAGGCATGGATTCAGGCAGCTTGGTAGAGAGAAACATGGATGTGGATGAGAAGATTGTTTTCACTTTAGTACAAAAGGAGGTGACTATGAGTAACCTTCATCACATGGAAGAGAAGGCGATGACAAAACTCTTCCATATCAAGATCCAGGTCAAAATAATCAAGGTGGATGCTTTATTTGATTCTGGTTCACATGCCAACCTTGGATTATAAGTGCATGATCATCCTAGCCCATATCCATTGGGATGGGTAAATAAGGATGTAGAGCTCAAGGTCATTAATCAATTTTTTTATAAGTGAATATTTGATCGATGAGGTGGAGTTAGATGTAGTACCCCTTGATGTGTGTGGTGTAACGTTTGGAAGCCCCTACCTGTATATGAGGGATGCGATCTTCATGAGGAAAGAAAACCAATATCGCCTGGTCTAGGATGTGAATTCTTTCATAATCAATGCACACAAAGGTAAATCAAAGATCTATTTGGTAAGTGTTTACCAAGCCAAAAATTTGATCAGTTCTAGTAGAAAATTTGTATTGCTTTTCTTAAGAGAGAATCATCCAAGGGATAAATTATTATGAGTAAAGGCATATTGGGAGGGATGTACCAAAGAGAAGAAACAATAATTGGAGGAGTTGTTGTAGGAATACAAAGGGGTGTTCTAGGAGCTTAAAGTGCCACCATCTAAGAGGGGAGTGAAGCACAAGATACAATTGTTGTTTGACTCCCCATTGCCAACTATTGGGTTGTATAGACAGTCTGTCCTGGAAGAAAATGAAGTGAAGAAATAGTTGTAGCAGCTACTAGAGCAAGGAGTAATTCAACCAAGAACCTCACCTTGAAGATCATTTATCTTCATAGTACTCAAGAAGGATGTGAATTGGAAAATGTGTATCGACTACAGATATTTGAACAAGATCACACTCAAGAGTTGGTATCCTTTTCCTAGGATCAATGATTTGTTTCATCAATTGTAGCATGCTAAGCACTTCACCAAGTTGGATATTAAATTGGGATACCACCATGTACAAGTTAAAGAAGGAGATACTTGGAAGATTGCCTTCGAGACAAGGCAAGGTTTGTACAAATGGCTAGTAATTCCTTTTGGTAAATGTAATTCACTGGCTACATTTATGCAATTGATGAATGATGTATTGTGTCCCTATCTAGAATAATTTGTAATAGTGTATTTTGATGATATATTTGTTTATATATCTACTTGGGAAGAGAACATCTCACATCTTACGAAAATGTTAGTCTCTGAAAAATCATTAGTTGCTAGCTAATATTAAGAGATGTGATTTTTCTTACCAGTCATTGGTGTATTTTGGGTACATGATTGGTGGAGGGGAACTCAAGATAAATCCTGAAAAGATCGAGGATATTCTCAAGTGTCTAGTTCCTATTAATGTCACTAAAGTTAGGATCTTTGTTGGGGCAACATAGTACCTACAAAATTTCATAGCATCATTTTTAGCGATAGGTGTGCCACTATATGCCATAATAACTAGTGGTAAGAGTTTCCAGTGGGGAAAGAATTGGTAGAAAGATTTAGATGAGCTGAAACATAAGCTCAGTCAAGCACAAGTTCTTGAATTTCCTAACTTGAATAAGCCTTTCAAAGTGGAGATGGATGCAAGTGGATAGGCTATGGGAGCGTTCTTGATTTAAGGAGGTAAGTGGATATGTTATCCTTTTGAAATGTTTCATGGAGGAGTCTTGAACTACCCTACGTATGATAAGGACTTTACCCATAATACATACAAAGAGGAATACACAAAAGATGAGGACTTTAAAGAGGTTTCTTAGCAAATACATGGCCAAATTTGTGTAGAAGAAGATGATGGTAAGGCTGATTATCATCTATAGAATGGATTTCTCTACAAGTTACACAAGCTCTATGTCCATAAAGGTGAAAGATTGCAACTTATTAAAGAGCCTCACACCTCCAAGTTTGCAAGAAATTTTGGTCTTGGGAAGAAAGTTGCCAACTTACAAAGGTATGTGTATTGGCTCAGAAGGAAACAAGATGCAACTCATTATGTTAAGGATGCATACTTTGTTGTACTAGCAAACCTAGTAATAGAAAGCAAGGTTTATACCATCCTTACCTATACCCACTCGACCTTGGGATACCCAATTTGTTAGTGCCTTTTGGACTACACTTTGGGAAAAGATGGACACTAAGTAATCCAAAGACTTGAAATGAAAATTAGATCCATATTCAACACTCTTATAACAGAGCGGTCCACACTTCTACCAATAAGTCCCCTCTTGAAACTTGCTTGGGTATTTGTCACCTTTTCCTTTGGATGTTGTGTATGGCCAGAAAGAAGGAGTGAGGGAAGACATCATAGGAGAAGCATTGAAGCAGAGATTTTTTTTGAAAATATTAGGTAGATTCATTTGCAAGTACATGAGACATTAAAGAAATCATAGGAAATGTATAAGGCCTGAAATGATCAACACAAAATTGAGAAAAAATTCAAGGTGGGAGACAGATTTTGGTTGCATCTGAGCAAAGAAAGGATATAGGGTCTTGGTAGGAATATCAATTCTTTTTGGTATGGTCCTTTTGACGTATTGGTGAAGGTGGGTGATAATTCTTAAAAACTCAATCTGCCCCAATATATTTGCATTTACTCAGTAGTGAAGGTGGAAAATATGAAACTCCATGAGCCTTCCATGTTGGATTAGGAAACTAAGTACCATGTCCTACCTACCATAGAGGAATTATCCCCATAAACTCAAGCGGAGTTGGAAAAAGATACAATTGTGTAGAAGAAGTCAAAAACTACTAGATAGGGGCAACATGATCTATGGAAAATAGGTTCGAAAGGACAACTTCTAGGCAAGGAAAAATGGTACTCCAAGGAGAAGGTAGAGGAAAAATTTCCTCACCTCATTCAGTAAACGATTTTGGTGATAAAAAACCTCCCTAAGTGGGGAGGTATGGTCCATAATAGATCATTATATGATTTTTCATCTATCTTGGTACTTTTTGGGTAGAAAAATTGGAGGAATTGGCTTACAAGGTCCATTTTAGTGACAGGTTCCAATTCAAAGATTTGGGGTTCAAAACCTTCCAGAGCTAGTTTGAGGCATCAAATGACACTTTTTGGTGTCAAAATCTTGCAAGGATAGATCCTAGTTCATACACACTATTCTACACACTGAGAACTTTCTAACAGTTTGAAAATCACCTCAATTGAAGCTCGTATGCATAAATTATGCCTTCAACAAGTTGACGTTGTTGATCACCATGGTACCAAGTGGATGCCAAATCAACTCCCATTGCTCACACACATGGGGCTAGTCATGTGTGGACTTTCAAGAAGATTCTATAATTTCCAAAACCCTAACATTAATTGCGGGTGAGGCATGCAAAAATCGTAACCCTATCCCTAGGTGACTACCAGGCTATGTTAAATACTGGGTCTCTAGGAAGAGAAGGGGTTCCATTCTTTTAGTTTTGTACTTGTTCCATAGTTGAGTAGAGCATCTAGGAGTATGATTTGAGAGCATAACAAAGGAGGTAAAATATATTGTAGTATCTAGTTAGGCCATAGTGTGAAAGACAACTCCATAGTGAGTGCCCCTTTCTTTGTACTTTCATTTGCATAACTGAAGAAAATAAACCAAAGTATAGGTCTCATCTTCTAGCCGAGTTTTCTCCCATATTGGGTTTCCTTGGTCACATATTGTGTTCATTTTCTTGTTCTTTCATTTTTTAGTTTTTTCTGATTTCATAAATTTGAGCATTGAGCTAGTAATAATAAATCTAGGATCTAAGGAAATAATTTGCATGATAAAAAATTTCAGAATATTGCAAGATCTGTTGTGATAAACTATCCTAGTGGAATATCCATGACAATTTACAGATCACTTTTGATGTGTAATAGATCTAAGGTTAAGATAGATCTATGCTTGTTTATTTATAATTGGTGTTTAAATATGGTTAAAAATATAAATAACATGAAAACACTTTTTTTTTTTACTTTATAGTAATTAAGTGAAATAAGATGTTTACTCCTTTTTTCATTCTTTAGTGTTATATGGACATACAAGAACAACATAGTGAAGATAGATTGTAGAGAACCTGGCTTGTCTTGGCACAATGAATCCTTTTGTATGAGTTACCATGGTTAATGGACATTGTATTTGGATAGGGTACATGATACTTTCACTGCTAAGAATTGAGGGATTTCTAATGAATTAGTGGGGGCATATATTTTTATAAGGTGAAAATTATGTTGCATTACAAATGGTTTGTGTCATGAGGTTCTTTTTAGGGAAGTCCAAGGCGATGAGTGTTGGAATAAGCGATCAATCAAAGATTTTTTGTTTGAGATCTTGAAATAAGTTTTCTTGGATTAGTTTCTAGGCCATCTATCTGTTTTGGCCCCTACTTGTGGTTCCTTTGGTGGATTGAGTAGCTAGTTTGTTCTTGTGCATTGGTTCAACTTACAAGTAAAGTGTAAAACTAATATTCTAGCTGCTACTTTTTAATATCTTATCCTAAGTAAGATTTATTACAAGATTTATTACTATAGAGAGGCATGAAAATATTCTATTTTTTGAACTTTTGATTAATTACTTAATAATTTTTATCTTAGAGAAGATTGATCAATATTGAATCAAGCTTTGAGATTTTTTAGAAGTCATCTTTATCTACATAATTTCAACGTTCAATTAATATGCTAGTTTAATATGTCAGTCCATGTTTATTAAGTCCTAAGTCATGACTTGCTATTTTGTTGAGATATGAGCTACCCGGCATGCCTGAGATCTTGCACAAAGACAAGGGTCATATGTTTATAAAAATTCAACTTATTTCTCCATTGTTAGATATTCTTACAATATCATGTTAAAACACAATTCTAGCCATAGAAAAGGTGTTAATTAGCTTTTTTTTTTTTTAGTTTTTCTTATTATGAAAAATTATATTATGTTTTGTAATTTTATTTTTATTTTATGTCAGCTTAATTAATTAATATCTTGATGAGATCTTCTCGGGATATGATAAATATCTTTGAAATACTAATTATAAAATATTTTATATTATTATTATTATAATTTCTAGGTGCCATATCTATGCCTCTTCCGCAGGCACAAGTAAATTGGGGGGATTTGAACTAGGAACCTCATCGAACATAACACTTCATATCACAATACTTCATATATATAACTAGGGGAATCGGTAGAAACAACAATATCATACTCGCGTGACATGGGGTCGAATCTTGTCGGTTGCCTTATAACCCCTAAAGAGAATCGCAAGCACGCCTCCGGATAAATCGGGGTGAAAATCGAACTTGAAACCTCTTTTTACACATTTCCTTTCATTTACACAGCACTTGCCAATCGACCTACACCCCTGCGGACTATATCATTAATACTTTCATTATTTATTAATCTTAATCTATTTTTATTTTTAATCACTTATTTATTTATTTTACTCATATTATTATTTTATATTAATAATATATATTTTAGTATTATAGTATAGTATTAATTCATAATATAACATTCTTATAATATTTTTTTATGTGGCTACAATATTTTAGTATTTTTATATTATAGTTATAAATTTATATTATATTCTTATTATATTTTATATTACAAATGATTATTTTAGATTATAATCATATATTAAAAAATTATTATTATATATTATATTGTATTTTCATTGGTAATTATTTATCATATGAAATTTATTATTACTTATTCTAAGTGGATAAGAATTTAAAATTATTATTATTATTTTTTACTTTATTTTCATAATTTTATATTGCCCAGATTGCATCGCAATGTGATGTGGCATACACAGTTTTAATGTAGTATATATGACTTATTATTTTATAATTTTCTTAAGAGACCCATTTTTTTTATCAAATTTCTTCTAACATAATTTTAAATACTAAAAATTACAATCACATTACCTCCTTTAGCCAAGGGATAGCTTTCAATAGTTAATATTTCAGTTGGTGGTCAAGTGAGTTTTGAAATTATTCATGATAAGTGCATTTTATTGCACTCAAAGGACTAGGCCTTCTATCTCTCAAATTAGTTGTAATGGAAGCTAATCTATGTATCAATGCATTAATGGAGGGATGAATGTGGTTGGAGTTATGGTTGTTAGAACTTTATTTTTGCAACTTCATCCATCCGATGTCATCATCAAAGGAGCTAATTGGCGTGTTGATAATTACAAGTGGACTCTTCCCTAGAATTCACACATAGTAAAGTTTCAAGAGACAATGTGAATGCTAGTATTAGTTTTCATTATCGTGAAGGTTAGTATCAATCCGATGTCATTATTAAAGGAGATAATTGGCATACCCATAATTACAAGTATACTCTTCCATATAATTCACACAATACATTTCCAAGAGAGTGTGTGAAGGTTAGTTATAGTCGATAATGATTTTTTTTAATTGAAATTGGGAAACTTGTATTATAAAAGATGTAGCAAAAAAACTAAACAATATAGTATAAAAACAATTGTTTTGAGTTTTCAAACATGAATGACAACGCTCAAAAGTCACAAAACAAAACTTGCAAACATTTACACTTATTACATCCTAGTGATACTTGTATAAAAACTTACAGGTATATAAATTTAAAAAGACTTCTATTATTCTATTGCTTTACTAAACATAGAAAATTATTGAAAAACATGGAAACTATTAGCTTCTTCTTTCCCATGGTTGGTAGAAAGGGAGTTTTTTATTCTTAAGGTCCATATCCTCTAACATTTTATGCATTGTGTCTTCTTCCTTTAGATTTGCCTGGACATAGTTTGTGGAAATTCTATGGTTAGAAGTTGCTAAGTGTGAATCTTTACTCAAATTTATAACCATGTTCCTCGACATGTTACACTTAACCTCCAATTCATAAATTTTCTACTTTTTCTATACAAGGGTGTTCATAATTATAGCAATGGGTGAAGTGCACTAGTGTTCATTATTGTGAACCTTGGAGGTCATCGGAAAAAGGAAGATTTGTTACACTTTATTGAATCCTCATGTCTTTTCAAAACCCTCTTGAATTCCATGCTTCTTTGTAATCCATATGAACAACAGACCTAGGAAAAAAATAATACTAGAGCTTGTTTGATGCGTCCCAAGGCTCCTACTAGTGCACAAGGGAAAGGTCCCAACGAAATCCCTTGTTCATAACTAAATGGGAGAAACCAAATAACCAGAGGATTCCAAATCCAAGGAACATGAATACTGAAAGGTCTAGCCTCAAAATAAACCAAAGAGAAATCACCCAATAAAGAGATACCAAGGCATAGAATAAAACTAGGTAATTTGGTGGGGTTGAGCCAAGGAGACACCAAAATAACTGAGAATTCAAAGGGAATACCAAATTAGATAGAACCACACACATAATATGCCCTTTCTCCAAGGGCCAAAACCAATAAACAAAGGCACCTTCTTCACACATGGAATCAATGTTTTACACATTGAAATTCCAAAGAACTAACCAAAGTCGAAGAGAAGGTCTTACTAGGATTGGCCAAACAATTTTCCTCCCTTCAAGAAACAAACATCTTCTTCACTACAAAACATTATCCCACCTTGCCAAATTAGTCCTTCAACAATGGGTTCAAGAGACAAAGCAACCTTAAATTGGTGCATGCGAATGAGGGGAGTGCATGTCTTTCTAGATCCAAGCTCCTTACTTGAAATCCAATGGAGGTGTTTGATGAAAAAGTGGATAATAATTACATTGTTAAGTGTCCTTATCTTCATGATACTAGGTTGCTAATGAATTGGGTTAAATCCACACCCCTCTTTCTTCTAGATGACTCATGTATTGAAGACAATCGCTTCGTTGAACCAATGAATTAACCTAATGGTTGTGTTCTCAAAATACCTAGTAAACTGAAGCCTTATGTGGGCTACCAATCTCCTTTTGGACTCAGGATATGATCAAAGAAATTTTTCTATCTAAGGGAGTGGTTTTTGAAACCATTAAATTGATTATTATGCTTGAGTCTTCGATGAAAATCAAACAATTTGGTCTGAAATCTTTTGCTAGAAGAATACCCTAGTAAAGCGCATAGACCTCTACTTGAGTTTTTGTAGTCTTTCCAAGACCCCAAGCATATGATTTTTCTAGATTTCCCTCAAGATCCAAAATGATCCTCCTCACACTTGCCACCCCTTGTAGTTGATAATGACTTATTGGTAACATAGTACATCTTAATTTTATTTTTTCTAACATGCTTAAAAGATGTATGAAATGGCTTAAGCTTATAATGTATGTACTCCCCCCCCCCCATGATTACAATGTATGTACCTGGGTATGCCACCATACAATCTAGCACCAAATGCAAATCCTTCACAAGGCACTAAGACAAGTGGAACATGGAAGATGTCACCATTGTTACCAAGGAAACAACTTCCCTTTGTTTAGTGAAGGAATAATATCCAACACAAGAGAGGCTTCCCTAGTAGCTTCTGAGAATCACTAGGCAAGACACAATCAAGTCTAGCCCCCCCTAGGATGACTATTAGCAAGATAAGGATAAATAAAGTGAAGGAAATGTAGTGGGATATGACAACTTCCAGAATTAAGGTGTAGAAGGTTTAGGCCAAGACAAAAGACTATCCAATTCAAATATGAATTTAGTAGGATTCCCAAACACTAGAAATAAAGAAAAACTCTAAGAATGAGGTGAAAATTGGAAGAAATGTGTGAAATATCAACAGTAAACCAATTATAACAACAGTAAGAAAAATGTTACAACATTATGAGGAACTGTGAAAATTTGCATACTTTAATATTACAATAGTAAAAATAAATGATCTCTAATAGTATAAAGATCATTTCAACAATAAAATACACAATTTTCAGTAGAAATAAATATATAACAATAGTAAATCAATCATTTTCAATAGTAATAATTTTATAACAGTAGTAAAATACTCAATTTATAGTCATAAAAAGATAACCCTTTGATCATAAAATGATCCAGTAATTCTAGGGATACATTCTAGTTAAATTAGGGTTTTATTTTCCAACAAAATTAGAAAATCAACCCTAAAAACGTAGAAGTTTTTCCTTACATGGCTACAACATCATTTCAGAAAATTATTTTAGAGTTTTAGTGATGAGTTTAGGGATAGAGTATGCCTAAAGAACCCTAAATGTCTAGGTGTCTATGATTGAAAGTAAAAATTACAACAAATTAAAACCCTAACCCTAATCCTAAGTAGTAAAATTTATGAAATTTGATTGACTTTTATGGAGAAAAGATTAGTGCCTACTCATTTGGGCATATGGGGTCAAAATAATTCATTCTTTGAGAGAATGAAGTGGATAATTTTAGGGTAAAAAATAGAGGTAGTCCACTACTAACCCTAGGAAATATTCCTAAAATATTTGGGGGGTGAAACAAGGGAAGATTACTCCACTATTAAACCTTCCAATGGTTTTGACAAATAGGTTTGTTTAAAAATGATCATAAGAGGATGAAGAATCATCACTTGAGAAAAAAATCAATCTAACAATGCATAATTAAAAAAAACATAAGACTCAAAGAGTAGACTTACTAAAACAATCCTCCATTCATAAAAACCCTAGTTTCCATGTCATCCAAGTAGTAGAAGATCCACAAACATTGACTCCTAAATAAATTGTCCTAGTTAACCATCCATAAAATTATTCATGAAAGAGACAAGTAGAAGTAAGAAATTAGTAGTAAATATGCACATGTATCAATGATTCGAAAGTGAAAAGTGTTTCTCTTATTTATATGAGAGATCTAGCACCTTTGTCACACAATACAAGCCCTCAAAACATAAAATAATGCCTTTATCTCTCATAAACCCTAGAGATAAGGAAAAAAAACATAAATAATCCATGATACAAAGTGGATAGGTCTCTAATACCCCCAAATATTCCTCTAAGATGAAGTAAATAAGCTCAAATGTCAAATTGTCCCATAGAATAGTGCTCAAATCTCACACATGTGGCCTAAAAAGGGGACGACTCACTCCATAATGGTGAAAAGATGGCTCAAGAAGTGAAATGTTTCCTTCAATAGGTGCAATGTTTCATCTCTAAAGGTTCCTCAAACTCTCCAAAGAGTGTGATGCCATCAAAGATGCCATGTCGTTTCAAGGAAAACCCCAATGTCTCATCAAGAGAGTCCAATCATCATCAAGGTGGAAGGTCCTAATGCATTGTCTCATCATCCAAAGGTAACCTCCCATATTCAAAGTGTTCCATCATGCATGGAGAAGTGCCACATCATCCATCCAAGTGCAACATCCTCAATAAAATTCCAAACGTCCCCCTCAAAAGGTGAAACATTCCATCAAACTAATCTTCCTCTAGGTGGAACGTACCATTATTATTAATACCAAGGTCATGTCCACATGTGATAAGGGAGATTGTTATTGGAGTAATGTGATAAAATCCTCCAACATTCTCCTAGGGATGCCAAATGACCTCCCTCAAGTGACAGGGATGACCTCTATACAAGGTGGGGTAATAGACCCTCATCATCCTCCAAAGGATCCAAGTGTCATCAACCATTAATAATCATTATCCAAGGAGGCAGCTGATGTGGTCCAAGAGGCATCGTGAAGACCAAAGTCAAAGTACACAATCCAAAAACGACATATAAAGTGAGTCATGTTAATACAAAAACTACTAGAAAGATCTCATAGATTATCCTTTTCAAACTTTACACCAACTTACAAAGTTATGAAATTTTCCAAGTCTAGGTATGGGAGGGTCATCACTACCCTTTATTAGGTGTGATAGTACTTAGAACAAGAGTTATGTCCCAAGGAAACCCATCAAGATATATGTGTAATGATAATGGTATGGATTGGGGTTTACTTCATGGGGTAGATGTCATTGACATGCTAGGCTATGTATAGTATTCATCCTCATGAGCGCCTTTGTATAGGGACCACTTAGGTAATGAGATACCCTTTCATCAACATCATGTCTTTCCAAACCCCATCTTACCTTTTTCTTTATAGCTTTGACCTCTTTTGTCTTTAAAATTTCATTTGCGAAGTCCTTTTGTAAGATATAAATTCTTTGCATAGGACTTGTGATAATGGCCTCTTAGTGAGGGGGTAGAGCTCATGCTTCTTTATTCTCTTGGTTTTTAATACTTTTCTTTCTTTCTTATTGTTTCTTTCCTCGCATTTTGAATTTAAGGATTTTGGTTCTTTCCATGTCATTTTTTTTGTAAAGTTGCATCAACCTTGGGCTTTCTAGCCCCTTCTTTGCATGGACTTATGAGGCATAGAATTTTTTTGGATACATGTAACACCCATCCCAAAAGAAAGGACAACAGAGAGGAGATAGATGGAAAATTTTAGGTATGGTAAGGGATATGGACACATTACCCCCATTAAGGCCCCCAATAGTACAATGTTTCCCAATAATGAAAATACTTGACTAGAAGGTGATAATGACCACCAAGGTGAGACAAGGAACAAGCATAACTTCAAAGAATCATGACCATTTATCCAAATCAACCCATGATCACCATTTTCATTCCCCAAGTATTAACATTATCACTCGATATGAAGTGTTAGAATGATGTACCTCAGTGTATGATTGCACCATGTCATATGAGGGAGATGAGCTGAGCATGGATGGGAGGCATCTGCAGGATGCTATTTCTGAAGAGTCTGAAATAACATCATTGATGGGAGGAATCCGCAGGCTGCTATTTGTGGAGAGTCTGGAATAACATCATTGGATCTATCATCTGAAATGTGGATCATGGAGAAAAAAAATTCCTCCAGTTGCTTCTATATGTGAGGGGGTAATAGAGTATATCCTAGGATCAATTATTTATGTTGCTTTCTTACGCATATTATTTGTATTCTATTACATCTTTAGGTGTTTCCTTCTCATGCCATGGAAGATAACTTCTCAAATCCAAACTTTAAAAAATGATATCATGCATATCATGGGTGTTTGAGGTTCTTTTTATGCCAAATTAGTATTTTATTTCTAGTATAGAAGCCACGAAAAGATATATTTAAGGTTAATCTTGTGAAAATTCCCAAGCCCCAGGTGAATAAAGTCCTATGAGCTCAATCAAACAAGTAGATTGTTGAATTTAATTAATACATAAATAAATTTCAGACTGCAACATTAATCACGCAATAGCTAGAAATCAAATAGAAAAAGCATAAAAATTAATTTCACACATACATCGATAATTACTCCTTCAAATATAGCTTTTCATCCCTTCAAAAAAATTACGAGAAAACATCCACAAGCTGTCCAAAAAACAACCGCATGAATACTGAAAAACACCTCAAATTGAGCAAAACAATTTGTTGGAGAAGTAAAACATGTTGTGTTGTTGTACGACTTGTCTGCATGAACTATACAGACAATGGTATAGCTCTATATGTATGATTGTATGGATCTGTAAAATATTGTCCATATGGATTTCCATATTGGTGTACAAAATTGTTGTGTATGACTGCAGAGACTGATGGATGGGATTGTGTGCTACTAGAAATTGGTTGTTTTCACTTTCTCTTTCTCTCAATCGCTTAGCATGCTCAATTTCTCAAGTGTTATGTTGTGTATTAACTCTATATCTTGACTTGTATTTATAGTTAGC
This sequence comes from Picea glauca, assembly GCA_000966675.3. Lineage (NCBI taxonomy): Eukaryota > Viridiplantae > Streptophyta > Pinopsida > Pinales > Pinaceae > Picea > Picea glauca. The sequence goes on along the minus strand of JZKD02S0806594.1, from coordinate 938,468 downwards.
TAAGATCAAAACCTTGATATATTTTTGAGATTACTCCTAGTTTAAGTCCTACTTGCATGAAATACACTTTTTAGACTCAATTGCTAAAAACAAGACTTTAATTTTTTAACTAAAGTGAATTAAAAATAATATTTACTTTTTTGAAAATAGAATCACTTTTCCAAAATATAATTACTTTTTGAAAATAACTTTTCTGAAAATATCTTGAATAAATTTTTGTTCAAGCTATAATTCTCAACACTCTCTCTTAGCGAGGAAGGAATTTTACACCAATCCGAGTTTGTCTTTGAATGCCTCAAACTTCCGTTTTTCCAATGTCTTGGTCAGAATATCGGCTACTTTCTAATCTATGGTAATTATATAGTGGATATTTACTGCTCCCTTCTAAACCTTGTCTCGTATAAAGTGATATTTTATCTCTATATGCTTGGACCTGTCATAAAACACTGGATTCTCATAGAGTATGATACAAATCTGATTATCATAGCAAATGACCATGTGATCCAACCATTAATCAAACATCCCTAAAAGTAACTTGTAAAGTTATATGGCCTCACAACTAGCCATACTGGCTTCCATGTATTCAACCTCTGCGGATCTATAAGTGCCATGGAAGTCTACATCCCATTGAACGAAGACATCATTGTTGATCCCAAGCTAAAAAAACACCATAAGGTGATATTCCCATCCATTGCACTACTTTCCCAATATGAGTCTGTATACCCTTGAAACTTCACTTCACCATATCCAAGATATCTCGAAGCATACTCCACTATGCCCTTGAAATACTTAAGCACATGTTTTACTACTACTCAATGCTCATGCCTTGGCTCCACCATGAACTGATTCAAGGTGTTCACTTCAAAAAATATGTTTGGATTGGTGTTGAACAAATACATCAAATAGCCTATCAACTTCTTGTACAATGTGGGATCCACCAACTATGAATTTGAATTTGTAACCTTCTTCAAATTAGTGATCATGTGTGTGGCCATAGGTTTGAAATCCTCCATCTGAAACCTATTCAGGATCTGAATTGCATACTTAACCTACCCAAGAAAAATATCCCCTAGTCTTTGCCAAACCTCCAATCTTAAGAAGCAATGCATCATGTCGATGTCTTTCATCTCGAACTCATATACCAAGTTTTTTTTGCACTCTACAATGAACTTCTTTGCACTTGTCAGAAGCAAGTCATCTACATATAACACCAAAATGAGCAGATCAGTCTGAACAACTATATAATATAAGTTAGGATATGCTTCGCTTTTGGTGAATCCCATACTCTATAGATATCCATCAATCTTATAATACCAGGCTTTCGATGCCTGCTTGAGTCCATATAAGGCTTTCTTAAGCATGCACACATGGGACTCCTTCCCACTTATCTCAAAGACCTAAGGTTTCTCTATGTACACTTCTTCCTCAATGATACCATTAAGGAAAGTTGTCTTCACATCCATATGATGTATCAACCATCCCATACATGAATCCAAGGACATAATTTCTCTAACAAAAGTGTACCTTGTGATTGGAGAAAATTTCTCCTCATATTTCACTCCCTCTCTCTAGGAGAACCCTCTCACCACAAACCTCACTTTGAACTTATCAATGTTTCCATCTATAACATGCTTGATCTTGTAGAGCCACTTGGAAATCACAACCGACTTCCCATCCATTCTTGGCACTATGTCCCAAACATCATTCTTTATGATGGAGGTGTACTCCTCCACCATGGCATCCTGTCATACCTGTTGATATGTTGTCTCCTGAAAAGTGGGAGGCTCGGAATCTAGAATGCTACTCGTCAATGTTATATAGTCTAAAAAATTCTTCAGAAGTCTTCTCTCTTTGAATGTGCTCCTAGGAGTCTCAATATTATCTCAAGTATCCCTCAACGTCTGAATAAACCATTAGGTCTCCTGACAGAAGTGGAAGGGTCTCATGTCCCCCCCCTCATTCACCTGGAATCTATTGTACTTCCCTGGAAATCACTAGTGACCCTGGCTCAATATTTGGAGCTTCCTTCTTTTCATCCTCTTCCACTAGAGTATTCTCATGAGACTTCTTGGATGCACAGTCTTCCTCAAACTTAACATCCTTTCTTACTAATATCTTCCTCTACTATAGAATAGATATCACCTTATAATCCTTTGGATTTTCATTGTAACCCACAAACAAATCCTTCCTTCTAGAGGGCTCCAACTTGGTCCTCTTCTCTACTGGTACATGGATATAAATTGGACAACCAAAGATGCGGAAACGACTCACCTATAGATTCACACTAGTGAAAACCTCCTTTAGTGTATTTTCCTCAAAGATCTTACGAGGACATCAATTTTAGATGTAGACTACCATGTTACATGCCTCTTCCCAAAGAAAGGTAGACAAGTCATGGTAATGTATCATGGCCTTATAATCCCCTATGATGGATCAATTCTTCCACTCTACAACTCCATTTTTTGTGGGTTGTATGGAACCGTTATCTCCATGTTGATTCCTAATTCCTTTCATAAACCCTCAAACTCCTTGTAGGCATACTCTCCCCCATTGTTCAATCTCAAAACTTTGATCTTCTTCTCCATTTCATTTTCAACTAGAGATTTGAACTCCAAACCTATTAAAGACCTCATATTTGGTATTTAAGAAGTAGATCCAATTCTTGCAAGAGAAATCATGAGTAAAGGATACATAATACATGCTTCATATTATTGATGCTACTAACATCGGTCCATAAACATTCGATTGTAATATGTTTAGAATCCCCTTATACATATGCTTGATACTTAGGAAAGTAACATTGGCTTGCTTTCCAAGTGTGAATCCTCTACATACACCATGTTGCTCAATACTAAACTCTGGAAGACCCATGACTATCTCCCTCAAAATAGGAAATGCCTTATAATGCAGGTGCCCCATCTTCTTGTGCCATAAATTGCACATGTTGTCACTATTATGCACCAAGGCTCAAATAGGTTCACCTTGCAACCTATACAAATTACCTTCTCTAACCCCTATTACTTGAGTTGTATCTGGGATAGAATCCTTCGGCCTGATGAGGACTTGTTGGTTCTTGAAATCAACTACAGATTCCTTATCCTCCATGACCGAAACTAAAAGAAAATTCTTCCTGATACTTGGAACAAAAAAGAGATTGTCAAAATCTAAATAATTTCCTGACTCGAGCTGGAAGGGAATATTACCAACACTTGCTACTAGGTACTTGGCATTATCATCAAGCTCAACATGTACTCCTGAGTCATGCTTCTTCAAAATAGAAAACAACTGTCACATTGATGTCATATGTTGAGATGCCACATTATCCACACACCATACATTATTTGGAATTGCGCAGGAAGAAAGGAAAGAAAACAAGAATAAATCCTTCTCAAACTTGGTAGCAAACTTAGTCATATGAGTCTCTATAGAAGCTACCGCCTTCTTCTATTGCTACTTTCCTTTACCCTTTTAATTATTTGGACACTATGATGTTTAATGACCTTGCTTATGACAACTGAAGAACTTGTTTTTACTCAAGTCCTCCTTTCCTCGCTGCGAGCTTCAATCCTCACTCTTTCCCTTACCCTTCTTGGGTCCTTTACTTCCCTTATTTGATTGACCAAATAGAGCTAGGTTCTCTTCACCATCCTTCTTTCTAGCCTTTGACTCCATCTGAGTCTCCTCTTGGATATAGTCATCCCAAAGACTCTCAAAGTTAGTAAGGTTTTCTTAGACGCAAACACCTCTGGAAAATGATTAATTATATTCAACCACCAATTATTTGTTTATTAATTATATTATAATATAATTATATTTAATTATATTATAATATAATTAATTTATATCAAAGGAGCACTTAGGATTATCAATACCCATTAATACCTAAGCCTCTGGACTTCAGCTAAATTCCCCATCATGTGGTTATAAACCCAAATATCCTGAATGTTAGAGTTCCAGAGAGAGTCCCACTCATACTATACTTTTGTGCAAATATGATTATATTAATTTATAATATAATTCATTAACTTAAATGTTTATATCGATATTTGTGCAACCAGTGGAACGAGAAAGGGTAGGTTCGGCCCTTCGGCCCTTCGTTAATTGTTCATTCTGCTACCCCCAAACATCTCGAAGTCCCGAAGTCCTGGAGCTCTGAAGTCACGAACTCCCGAAGGGTCCACACTTCACATGATTTCGCATTAAAATTAAATTTTAAAGGGAAAATAGGGTTGGTACTTTATCATGTACCAATATCACAATAAACCCATTTAATATATATTATATTAACCTCTTTGGAAAATGTTCCCAAGTTTATAAAGTCCCCTAATATTTTATTAATATTTGAAATAAGGGAGAGACATAGAGAACTCTGGGTCAACCCCCTTTCGGCTCTCCACCACATTCCTTATACTCCAATCTCCCAGAGCCGCGGATTCCTGAAGATCTGAAGTGACCCCACTGGCACACATTACCACACCATTTAATATTCAGAGGAGTTGTCTTCATTTACATGTAATCAATTTAATGAACCTTAAAAATAATATAATATATAATTTTATATTCCTCAAAAATTATGCCCAAGTCTTAAAACTCTCCAATATTATTTTAATATTTGACACAAGAGAGAGAGAGAGAGAGAGAGTTCTTCAGGACAATCTCCTTCCACTCTCCCACACATTCTTTACATTCAATTCTTCCGAAGTCTCGAAGCTTCGAAGTCTCGAAAAGGGACCCACTTGTAATTACGTTATGGTTTAAATACAGTGAAATAATTTGTGTTATAATATATATGGTATTAAAGGTATATTATATTAATCAATTTTGTTAATCGATCACATTAAATACAATAATATAAATAATTGTATTTATTATTTATGCAACCTTTCGCTTAGGGAAAGGAAGGGTTCAGGTATTCAGTGACTTTGGCTTGTGGAATCCCATCACCCAAACATCACGAAGCCCCGGAGCTCCGAACTCCTAGAGTTCCAAAGACTACGAGAAGGCTAAATCATTTGGTCATTATTTAATTCCCTCGTGTGTTTGACATTTTTTTTTTTTAAGTAAAAAAGGATAGGACCTGTTATATTAGCATAATCAAGGTACAATGACTGTTTGCGATGCCAGTTGTCCCGCCTAAACAGGAAACCGAGACAGTTGGGCATCATGTGCCATGTGTTTCCCAGCGAACAAAATTAACAAAGTTCCATCCTGCCCGAAGGAAACCAGGACTGTCATCCATTAAGTTTAAACAGTATGCCATAAACTAGTTGTAAGATAACTAAGAACTAACCAGACCGAAGCTCAGTTCAGAACATAAAAAGAAGTTCCTAACCAAGAACATCATTGAACCTTTTAGCCTGTGTGCTCGTCCTCGTCCCTGTGCTATCACCAACCTGCTGGAAGCGCGTAGGCATGTGCGCACGTTGGGCATTGCTGTTTTCTTGTGTGTTTGACATTAAAATGATAATAATAGTTATATTCTTTTAGATCTCAGGTATTTTACGCTTCAGGGGTTTTAACATGCTTTTTCAGAATAATAAAATAATATTACTACTACTAATAATAATAATAATAATAATCATATGTGTATATATATAAACATATATACATATATTTCCATAGTTTTGCTACCTGGACGCTTTAAAGGAAAATTATGTTCTTTTACAGAAATGAATAAGAAAAGGAAAACTATATTTTTCCAGGCTTTATAAAGAGATTAAATAAAATTTTATATTCCAAGGAAATTTTCTCCATCCTAGAAATTAAAATATAATTATAATCCCTCCCTTCTCGTGGGTAAATGAGTAAAAATTTTTTTCCTTATTACTGTGCTTTACTACTCTTACTAAATTTATGGAAAATGGTCCTAATACAAAGATTTACCTCCACAGTAAATTTGGTGTTTCTACCAGGATTTATTGCCCACCAAAATTTAATGGGATTTAACACGACTTAAATATAAATGTTTATTTATGCCCCGAATAGAATTTTGAGAACTTTTGTATTTTAATTTCATTTAGACCAATTTCATGTTTATGTCCTAATTATTTTTCCTTAATAATTATTTATAAGGACTTTTAATGTTTTCCCATAATTGGGATTATTTCCTAAAGTCCACACAGATCTGATACCTTCTAACTTTTATAGCATGGGATTTGAAGATATACTAAAATGGAGCACTATTACGCAGAAAAATCGCTCTCTCTTCTTTCAAAGGTGTTATAGATATTTTTAACTGCTCAATCATTAATTTCCCAGCATGCATTAAATTGTATAACACAGTCAACCACAACATCCACTCCAAGAAATCTTACTTTACACACAGATAGTCAAGAGATAAGAAATTAAATCCAAAGAGCTTCATCTAATACATTCTCTTTATTCTGCTTAAATTTCTCAAGTCACTTTTATTAGATATTAAACATACACAGTCCTAGAACATAGTATAAAATTTTCTCTGATCTAAACACTACAGAGATCTAACCAAGTATACTTATCTATAAACCAGATAGTGATGCAACTACTGAAAGAGGTGCTCTTTTCCACCCAACCGTAGGCACAACAACTCCTGGACAGATTTACCGTTGGCCACCCCCTAGCTAGATCATGATGCTCTAAGAGAGACTCTTCCTTATGTTTAGCAACAAGAAGGGACAGAGGCCACTCTCCTCATCCCATGGGAACTTGTCAGACCAGTTTTCTCTCCACCAAGCAAGGGGGTCTACAATGAGTTCTTCCTCAGTCACTCATCTTCTTTGCAACCCCATTTATCAACTTGGACTGAAAACGTTTCCCAACAATTCATGTACCCAAAACAAATTCATTTTTTAGTTCTTTTCAGAAATGGCGAGTTTCACATGCTCTCCCTCCTCAAAACATGTTCACCAGACCCATTCCCATTGAATCCTCTTCATGTGCCCACAAATTTCCCTTTTTTTCTTGCCTTCCTTGGGAAGATTTCACGGGTCCAAATCCCCATTTTGTGGTTAGGTCAAGAATTTTTCAGATGGATAGTCTTCCCATCTCCTCATTGACTTTTGAGGAGGACTTCCCAACTACCAGGTTGAGTGCTAATTTATTTTTCTGGGTCAAAGGACTATTATGAGTATGAATAATTTAAATCCAGTAAAGTATTGTTCTGGTGGGGGTCATCTCAACCATTGTTGGTTCCCCTCACCATCTCTCTCATGCATCATGATCTACCATCAAAAACCCCTTTAATAGCTATGCAACACTTTCCATTTTATTTAGTAACGAAATATATACATTACCTTTTATAACAAAAAGATTCATCAATTCCAACACCCACGCATATCCAGTCTGCCCATAGTCTTTTAGTAGATTATAGTTATATTTACAAGCTAGATCCCCTCCCCCTTAAAGGAACATCATCCTCAATGTTCTACCTGGCGATGTTCTCTCTATGTACTACATTAAACAAAAATGGGTATGTTTCATGGCATCCTCCATTTCCCATGTAGCTTTATCTGGACCAAAGTGTTTCCACTGCACCTTGACCTGTGCTATGCTTCTGTTCCTGAGTGGGATTTCTTTCCTGTCTATTATGAATTGTGTCTTTCGAAGAAAATCTCCCTTTGGTTCCACTTAGATCATAGACCAATCAATTATATGATTAGAATCATGTACATATTTCTTCAATAACAAAACATGGAAAACATTATGTGCCTTCACTGTGGGAGGAAATGCTAGTCTATATGCTACAGGTCCCACTCTATCCAAAATTTCAAAGGGTCCACAATACTGAGGTTCCAACTTGGCACAAGCTCCCATTCTCAAGGAACTTTTTCTGGGCCTAACTCAGAGATACACATGATCCCTTGCTTTGAGTTCTATAGGAGTCATTTTTCTGTCTGCATAGCTTTTTTGTTTATCCTGATCTATTTTCAGATTTTGTTTTATTTTAACTACTTTTTGTTCCATTTCCTTTAGCATATCTAGCCCAAATGTAATTATGTCTATTGGTTTATTCCATCTGATTGAAATATTTCATTGTCTACCATAGAGGGCCTCAAAAGGGATCTTCTTCAATGACTCTTAATAGCCATTATTATAAGAAAATTATACCAGTGGTAGGTAGTCTTCCCTACTTCTTGGGATGATGCATCACATGCATCCTTAACATGTCCTTTAACACTTGATTTTCCCTCTCTATCTTCCCATCATTTTGATGGTGATAGGTTGTACTAAATATCAATTTAGTTTCAAAACCAACAAACAAAGATTTCCAAAAATTTGAAGTAAATTTTGTATCTCTGTCTAATATGATTTTCTTAGGCATGCCATGCAGTCTAAATATTTCTTTCATGAAAATAATATCAATATATATTTCCTTCCAAATGGATTTGACGAGAATAAAACGAGAATCCTTGCCCAGTTTTTCCACAACTACCATAATGATGTCATTATGCTTGGTTGATTTTGGAAACCCTGTGATGAAATCCATGGAGATGGTTTCCCATTTCCATTCTAGATTTGGTAGGGGATGCAACAACACTGATGGATGTTGGTGCTCTACCTTAACCTACTGACATTCTAGACATTTAACTAAGTAATTAACTATGTCATTTTTTAGTCTGGGCCAATGAACTAGTTTCTTAGTGGCTGTGATCATTTTCTGATAACCATGATGACCAGTATATGGTATTTTATGTAGTTCATCCATTATGAATCTCTTCAAGTCATCACAATTTGGAATATACAACCTACCTTTTTAAGTTAGCATGCCATCATTCGACAATTGATATCCCTCATACTTCATCCCTATGGGCTCTTGCTCTAGGTATGATTTCACAATCTTGAAAAATGTATATGTTTCTTGTGCACTTTTGACTCTCTCCTTGATGTCTAGTTCACGGGTGGTTACAACTGCCAAGTGAATCACTTTCATACTTATACTAAGGGCATCATCCACCCTATTTTCTTTTCCTTTCATATGTTTGATTTTAAAATCAAATTCACTGAGGAGAGCCATCCACCTATATTTTCTAGCATTGAGTTTTGGTTGATCAAACAATTATCTTAACCCACTATGGTCTATCATAAGAACAAATTTTCTACCTAGGAGGTAATTCCTCCACATTTTTAAATCATGTACTATGGAAGCCAATTCCAATCGTGGGTCACATAATTGATTTCATGTTCATTCAATTTTCTAGATTCATAGAAAATCACATGTCCTTATTGCATAAGGATTCCTCCGAGCCCTTCCTTGCAGACATCTGTACACACAAGGAAGTCCTTGTTTGGGTCTGCAATATTCAACACAAGTGCATTGGTTAGAATATATTTTAGTTGTTGGAATCTCTCTTCACATTCTGATGTCCAAATGAATTTAACTCCCTTTTTTTGAAGGGAGGTGATTGAGCATCCAATCTTGGAAAATCCCTTTATGAACCTTCTATAGTATCCTGCTAGGCCCATAAAGGATCTGATATCAAATACATTTTTGGGGGTAGGACAATCCATAATGGATTGATCTTGTCAGGATCAGTTGCCACTCCTTCAGAAATAACATGGCCTAAGTAATGGACTTGTTTTTGGAAAAAGTCACACTTACTAAACTTACAATAGAGTTGATGTTCTCTTAGAACTTGAAGCACTAACTTGATATGTTCTTCATGATCTTCCCTACTGTTAGAATATATTAGGATATCATCAATGAAAACCAACACAAAGCTATCCAAGAACTTACTGAGTACGTTATTCATTAAGCACATAAAGTGGTTGTTGCATTGGTAATCCCAAATGGCACACCACAAATTCATAGTGCCCATAACTTGTCCTAAAGGTTTTTTGTGGATGTATTCATCCTTAATCTGGACTTGATGGTATCCAGACCTCAAGTCAATCTTGGAGAAAATTTTAGCACCCCTTAATTGGTCAAACAATTCATCGATCCTTGGCAAGAGATACTTATTCTTAATGGTCATCTTATTGAGTTGTTTATATTCTATGCACAACCTGAGTGTGCCATCCTTCTTCTTCATAAACAAAGTTGGTACTCCCCAAGGAGACACACTAGGCCGAATGTAACATTTTTCCAACATATCGTTTAGTTGTAATTTGAGCTCAATTAGCTCTAGTGTACTCATTTTATAGGGTGCTCTAGACATTGGCACCACTCCTGGTACAAGTTATATTGAAAAGTAAATATATCTTCTTGGAGGTAGAACTGGTACCTCTTTTGGAAACACATCTTTATACTCGCTTAATATGAGATGTTCCTCTAGACTTGGTTTATTGTTCTGAACAGAGTTCAACACTTGTATTGCATACAAAGGACATCCTTTTCTGCAATACTTCTTCACTTGAAGGGTTGATATTTGTCTCACTGAGACAGGCTTTTGAATTCCTTATAGGGTTAGTTTTCTCTCAACTAATCCATGCCAATCAACAAGTCATAAGATCCTAAAGGGAGCATGTTTAGGGTTTCTTGGGTGGGTAATCCATTCATAATGAATTTGAATGTTGGTATGACCTATGTTACCTTTCTTTTGGTTCCAGTGGCTAGTTGTACTAGCCATGATTTATCATGTCTTACTTGTTGCAATTTACATTTCTCAATAGTTTGAGGGGAAACATAACTCAGATTACAACCAGGGTCAATTAAAATGGACACTAGATGGTTGGCAATCATACCTTCCATCTCCACAATTAAAGCTTGGTGGTCAACTTGTCTATTATTTAGGGTTGCATAAATTTGTGGCATGATCCTAGCCACATCATTGAATGCGGTATCCTCCTCGACATTGTAGAACCTCCTATTGGCCTGTTGCATATGTGGGCAATCCCTCAACATATGTTCTTCTCCACAACCCCAACATTTCAAAGGTTCTCTCTTTGTATTATCAATCTTACTTGGGGTTGATCTAAAGCGTTTATTACCACTATGAGATGGAAAATTCTATTGATATACACTTTTAGTAGGAACGATCAACTTAGATATTTTTCCATGATTCTTAAATATTGAGGATTTAAACCCCTTATTCTTGAATCCCAAATTTGTAAAGATCTCATTGTTACGAAAACAAAAACGATGTACAATAGGTAAATGTTTTTTTTTTTTTGCATTCAGACTTTGAACATCACCACATAATGAATAGAAACACTAGCGACACATCAAAAATATTAATAACAACACATAATCAACGCATTAACACAAATAAATAGAGACACAAATATACACATAATCACATTAGATAACAACACATAATCGACAAGTATCATAAAAATAGCGACGCAAGATCAACTCATCACGGTCAATTGGAAACATCATTACTTTTGTTCAATCAACTCATCACATAAAGATAACATAAGGAAACTACCCGCCCAACCTATCCTTCAAGGTTAGGACCTCCAAGACACATAAGAAACACTCAAGCCTAGGATTCATCCAATTGATTTTGGCCACTTAAGGTCTCAGGGCTGGCGATTGTTCTGAGGAACAAGGAGGTTTCTAAATCCCACTAATACAATCAAGTTGAAAACCAAATAGATCAACAATCAATATTAATTATCAAGTATTCATGGAGCAACAGAAAATCTACTTCCATAAACATACATCGATTTAATGGACACAAATACCATCTGAGAAACATTCTAACAATAGTCCAACTACAATAACTTATACCAATTAATTGATGTCATTACCATCTATGAAGCATGTCAACATCAATAATTTAGACATAAAACTCTTGCTCAAGAATCAAACATTTCAATATAGCATGATCTAATTATTGGTAATGCCCTTCTGGGATGAAGGATAAATTAGGTGGATCACAAACCTCAACTTGAACATAACCATCATAAGTAAAATTTATAACCCTTAATTAATTTTCATATAACAAGAGCATTCCACAATCTAAAATCAAATCTTCCATCACTGGTACTATTACTCCGCAATATAAAATAATTCTACCAAGATAACAACCAAACTCCATTCTAGTGCATCGACAAGGTATAACAAGATTGTTTCATCTTACAAACTTAATGCCAAGATATTACACTTCTAATTTGTATAAGTCATACTAGAGATTTGCACTTATCCATACATTTATTATAATCAATACTTATATTAAATAAAAGTTCATTTATTTACAAATAAGTCTTCTCACTATTATGATAAACTAAAGGTAGATAATGAGCCCTTTTGGAAGACACCTCTATGTTTTAATCTATACAAGACTATAATGTCAAATCTTGATATAAGTAAGGATCAGTCAAGATTGATCATCTCGATCCACATATACCTTGGAAGGGTTATTACAATTTCACACTAGGTATGATCTCAAAACATATCTTCAGGATCAAATAAATGGTGGTGTAATTTATGCCCTTAAGAAGATTAATAGATTAATTATTTTAGCTAGGTAGGTAAGGAATTATTAGGTCACCTACATATCTATTTAAAATAAAGGGGAGTCTAATCATAAATCCATTAACCAAGCACTCAACAGCTTCTACATCCATTTAAAAGGACTTAGAGGAATTCAAATTATAAAAATAAAAGGATTCAACTACTATCCAATGAAGGAATTATAGGAAAACCAAAACCGTTCCATACTCTACTAAATTATTGACATATGGATCTTGTTAAATCAAGCATGTTTTAAGCTGGTGGATTGCTCCTTAGATATCTCCTTACATTTCCTTAAGAGGGTACTCGATATCAATTGAAGGGATTGAATCCCAGTGAGAGAATTTGTTTTAAAACTTAACCCTCCCAACAATTCCAATGGGATTACTATGAACAAAGGTATCTTGCCTCCAATTTGCACACCTGAACAACTCGAAGTCGCTGCCCAAAATAGTTATCTATCAGCGCAATCACAGCTTCGAGATGTACTCACATTGGGCAAAAATTAAGCATGCAAAAATGAAATCAGGAAACTGTGACAGGTTTAAATAATTCACTGGTGAATTTCTATGCAGAGCGATAGTTGTTACGAGAATCTCAGTGAGTCAGGTGGATCTGCAACAAGACTGTTTTTCTTTTTAATCAAAACTCAGTTTATTTTTTTTAAATCCCAAAATTCCTGCGTTCAGCGAGATGGTTCGTTGGGATTTTCTACAGGAGAAGGATCGACTAAACCACTAGAACAAACAAAATTGCAGAAAGGAAATGCTAAGAGAGACTCAACCCAACTCTGGAAGAAACAATAAAAACGCAGGAGAAAAAATCGTTATTGGATAGTGAGCACCTTCAAATCACTTGGAAAATATTTGAAATAAAATCACCCAAGGAGAGGGAGCTTGATTAAATATCTCTGGAAGAAGAATCCCTAAAGGAAAACACTATGGGAGATTTAACTGCTTGTATTAATTTCCTTAATCGAAACAAGTATCCATTCTAAGTAGTTGTAGTTCTAATGGGAAGGTGTATAAACAGATATTTAAAAGGGTGCTTAATAATATTTTAATGTACTTGAAATCATTACAACATTCATGAACTGTAAGGATACTAGAAACTTGTAGAAACTATAACATTTACCTTGTGAGGAAGATTTCAAGGTCGAGGGTTTTTCAGAAGTGATTAAACCAGGAAGAGGTCATTTAGCAACAAGATTTATTTCTTGAGTACATAAAAAATTGGATTATCTATTCAGAAATCAATTGGGGAAATTAATCGTGCTTGAATTTACACAAATCACATATGTACACAGTAGCATCATAGCAATTTGTTCCATAAAGCGATAGATTTTTTTTTTACAATTTATATTATTCAATGATTGATTGGATCTGCATGAATTTGTAGCTTATTCAAATCTTCAACATAGATAAAACATATTCTGGGTTGCAAAAATTGTATCACTAACATTCATTTATCCAATACAAAAATGGAGAATCAATGCGAATTGAAGTAATAGCCTATTACAAAATTTAACAGAAATATAATTGGGCAATCATTAATCATCTTTATACACAGAAAATAGAGTAAAGTAACCAAAAGAAGAATGAAATATGATGTCGATCGTCAACAGAAAATTGCGCTAATCATTTCCCAATTTTCTCCTACTAATCCAAGGACTTCACCGGTACCTCCCATCCAACGCTAGGGGTACTCTTCTTCCCTCTTAGCCCCCAGAGCCACAAATGGGCCATGCACGCAACTAGAATGCTCTAGCGTTGAGCTTGTCTTGCAAGGTAGAGCCACCACTCTCTCTCAAGCTGGGTATCTCAACTCTCACAAGTAAAACCAGTCAAAAATTCAGCAGCATAACTTTACCCATAACCAGTGTGATCCCTTTCCCCTCTTTTCCATTTTCTTTATAGAAGTTTCCTTAATGACACATCCCCACTTGCAAAATTAATTCACTTTTTAATTAGATAAATTAGAATTATTTCCCCCTTACACTTGTCACCCTCTCCCCAGTTTTGCACAAGTAATTCCACATTTTATTTTAAATAAAGTCAGTTTCCCTCACCCTTCTTAAAAGTGCTCCTTAAATCACTCCTAGTTGTCTCTTTATTCTTCATATTCCCATTGAATAACTGATGCTTTACTAATTCTGAGTTGAGTTAAAATATGAATCTTCTTCTAGTTAAACTAGTGTTAACTCTAGATACCTTTCTATGCGTACACTTTCTTTCAAGTTTATTTATTTCTTATTTGAAAAACCCCCATTTTTATATTTTCATGCACACGTGTATTATATTAATTCTTTAGACTTATTTCATTTTTCTTAATTTATTAAACTGATTTACCTCATTCCTATTTTGATTTAAAGTTAATAATTTAGTTATGTCCCCTTACAAGAACTTAGACTTAGGCTTGATTTTTTTGAATAAGCTTAGACTTTCATTTGGGGATGAAAAATTAATAATTTCAATTCTTAATTAATTAATTAAATCTGACAATGTTTATAGATTTTACAAGGTTTAATTATTTGCTCAAGGTTTTCTATTCCACCTAGATTCATTGACTCAAGTGTTACTTCCGCAACGTGCCCTTCAAGATGCACTTCGTGCTCCAACTATGTCACTTGCCTTTTGACTGGTTTTGGTAGTTGTCCAACCCTTGGAGTCAACACTCCATTCGGGAAACCTTGTGAGAGACTAAGGGATTCTAAGGAATAAGGACCTCGCTTTATTGCGCGCCCCTTAGAAATATTTATGAGTGGTTGTCTTAGTCTACCTTCACGACATCGTGGACCTCTCGAACTAGGTAATCATTAACCTACAATTCGAGCCATGGTGGGAGTGTTAGTAGGATGTGACAAAGACATTTCCACACCTCTCCCTCAATATATGGTCTATGTGCATGGCCTCTTTACTCCTTATGTGAGTCGGATTAGCAAGCATTCGTCAGCATGCATCCATCAACAAAATATTGTCAATGATCCATATATAAAATCATACTATAATTGATCATATGTCACATATGCATAAATGAAACACTCAAAACAAAACAATCCACTCCTTGACTCAATATGGATTCCAGGGAGGTCCATTGATTCCATCAGCATCCATAATCTGTCAAGTGTCCTACACACTCAGGGAAAATCGTCAATAGCATCTGTCAATACACATATATCAAATATCAGTAAATCATAATCCATCAACATCATTATAAGAATCCATAAGTGAAACAAATAACCATGTACTATAACCGGATCACTTGCACGCAAGTTTCCTCAAAGAATAAGTCAATAATGTGTGCTCGCAAGAGCGGGATGTTACAAAATTATTTTTCTTCTTCCAATCCTTATGAGGTTCTCCCTTATTCTTGAATTGCTTATATCAGTACCTTGCCTTCCGGATAGTGTCTTTTAAAGTATTTGGTTCATCAAATTCAATTATGTCCCAGAAGGACTGAGGCAGTCCACTAATAAACCATTGCATATTTACCTTTTCATACTTTATGTAGGGCACATACCTCATCAACTCAAGAAATTTGTTAATATATTCCTCTATTGTGAGTCGTCCTAGCTTGAGTTCATAGAACTCCTTGGTCTTCCCATCAAAGTATTTTTCAGACAGATACTTCTTCTTAAAGTATTTCTCAAATTGTTTCCATGACAAATCCTTCTCATGGATTCCTTTCACATTCCTAAGGTCTTCCCACCAAATGGAGACCTTTCCATTCGAGTTGAAAATGGCTATTCAGGCCTTTAAGTTTTTAGAGTAGTCATGGACTCTGAAGTACTTCTTCAATCCATGTAGCCAAACTTTTGTTTCTTCCCCCTTTTTAATTTCTCCATCGAAAGAGGATGGTTTGGCTTTCTTAAACTCTTCAGGGTCATGGCTCTTGGGATGTTTCCTCTTCTTTCTTCTCCTATGGGAATGTGAACTAGTCTCAGTACTAGATAATTCCTTGGAGTTGTCAGTTTCCTCACTAGACGATTCTTTCATTGAATGTCTCTTAGCTCCATGTTGGGCCTTCTTTGAGGTGCTCCTCCTTGTGTAGCCACTTTCAGGACCATGCTTTTGCATCTCAGGTGGACTTCGGGTTTTCTTAGTATGATGTATGTCCACATTACTGGATGCTAGTCCATGTTGCAGTTGTCTTTGTATATTTGATAGGGTTTGCAGTATGACTGCATTAATTTCAGTTTGTTTTTCCTGTTCTTTTATCAGCGTTTCATTTTCATCCTTACGACTTTGTAATTCCTCCATGAGGATTCTTACAGTTTCAGCCAAATCTGGAAAGGTTTTCACTTCCCTCCTCTCATTAGATTCTTCTTCTCTATTGTGGAAGTTTCCCCCCAACTCATGGTGTGTCACCATTCTTTACGATGTAGTTTTCCTATTGTCCTTTGAGTGTTTGAGTGTTTGAGTGTTGATAAAACATTTTCTGTTAGTTAATTATCTACTAGTTTATGAACAACACATACAATTTGTAAGGTGAAGTCAGCTTCCTTATTTGGAACACTAGCAACACACAATTCATATTTTTAAAACATATAACAATAGTAGAAAGTTTCATTCATTTCTTCAATAGTGGTTTAAATAAGCTTCTTATGAGTGGGGTAAGGTAGGGTGTTACCCCTTAAAACTTCTCTAATAAAATTTATGTGAATCGTTCATGATCCCAAGCAGACCAGGTGTTGTTTCCCACTCTGATACCACTCTGTCACACACCCGACCCCTAAGTACTCTTTTAAGGGATGGGGTATAAATTTTTCGCTTAACCTAATAACCATGACCAAGAAATTATTGAAATATTTACTTTATCTTTTCCTTCTTAGAAATAGTTTAACACTAACTCAATAAATTACTCATGATAATTATGAGTAATTATATTATAACACAATGAGGATAATTTCTCCATAATATACTTAAGTTGATTAACCTTAATTAAGGTGTATAATTCAATTCCTCCATGCCGCATTTTCACATATTATAATATATATATATATATATATATATATATATATATATATATATATATATATATATATATATATATATATATATATATATATATATATATGGTATTAAAGGTATATTATATTAATCAATTTCGTTAATCGATCACATTAAATACAATAATATAAATAATTGTATTTATTATTTATGCAACCTTTCGCTCGGGGAAAGAAAGGGTTCGGGTATTCGGCAACTTTGGCTCATGGAATCCCATCACCCAAACATCCCAGAGCCCCAGAGCTTCGAACTCTCGTAATTCCGAAGACTATGAGAAAGATAAAGCATTTGGTCACCGTTTAATTCCCTCATGTGTTTGTTTGACATTAAAATGATAATAATAATTACATTATTTTGGGTCTCAAGTATTTTCCGCCCTAGGGGATTTAACCTGCATTTTCAAAATAATAAAATGATATTATTACTACTACTAATAATAATAACAATAATAATCATACGTATATAAACATATATACATATATTTCCATAGTTTTACTCAGTTTTTCTACCTGGATGCTTTAAAGGAAAATTATTTTCTTTTACAAAAAATAATAAGGAAAGGAAAAATATAGTTTTACAAGATTTATAAAGAGATTAAATAAAACTTTATAATCCAAGGAAATTTTCTCCATCCTAGAAATTAAAATATAATTATAATCTCTCCCTTCTAGTGGGTGAATGAGTAAAATTTTATTTTCTTATTATTGTGCGTTACTACTCTTACTACATTTATGGAAAATGGTCCTAATACAAAGATTTACCTCCAAAGTAAATTCGGTGTTTCTAGCAGGATTTATTGTCCACCAAAATTTAAGGGGATTTAACACAACTTAAATATAAATGTTTATTTATGCCCCAAATAGAATTTTGAGAACTTTTGTATTTTAATTTAATTTAGACCAATTTCATGTTTATGTCCTAATAATTTTTCCTCCATAATTATTTATAAGGACTTTTAATGTTTTTCCATAATTGAGATTATTCCTAAAGTCCACACAGATTTGATACCTTCTAACTTTTCTGGCAATGAATTTCCCAACATGCATTAAATTGTACAACACAGTCAACCACAACATCCACTCCCATAAATTTTACTTTAGCACACTGATAGTCAAGAGATAAGAAATTAAATCCAAAGAGCTTCAGCTAAGACATTCTCTTTATTTTTCTTAAATTTCTCAAGTCACTTTTGTCAGAAATTAAACTTACACGGTCCTAGAACATAGTATAAATTTTTCTCTGATCTAAACACTACAAAGATCTAACCAAATATACTTATCTAAAAACCAGATAGTGATGC
Organism: Picea glauca; assembly: GCA_000966675.3. Classification (NCBI taxonomy): domain Eukaryota; kingdom Viridiplantae; phylum Streptophyta; class Pinopsida; order Pinales; family Pinaceae; genus Picea; species Picea glauca. The sequence goes on along the minus strand of JZKD02S0806594.1, from coordinate 919,783 downwards.
AACTGCTGAAAGGGGTGCCCTTTTCCACCCAACTGCAAGAAAAGAAACTCCTAGACAGATTTACCGTTGGCCACCCCCTAGCTAGATCATGATACTTTGAGAGAGACTTTGCCTTTTGTTCAACAATAGGAAGGGATATAGGCCACTCTCCTCTTCCCACAGGAACTTGGCAGACCAGTTTTCTCTCCACCAAGCAAGGGGGTCTGCAATGAGTGCTTCCTCAGTCACTCATCTTCTCTGCAACCTTGTTTATCAACTTGGACTAAAAATGTTGCCCAACAATTCCTATACCTAGAAAAAATTCATTTTTCAGTTCTCTTCATAACCAGAGAGTTGCACATGCTCTCCCTCCTCAGAAAATGGTCACCAGACCCATTCCCATTGCATCATCTTCCTCTGCCCATGAATTTCCCTTCTTTTCTTACCTTCCTCAGCAAGATTTTGTGGGTCCAAATCCCCATTTCGTGGTGAAGTCGTGAATTTTTCAGATGGGCACTCTGCCCATCTCCTCATTGACTCTTTAGGAGGACTTCCCAACTACCAACCTGACTGGTAATTTATTTTTCTGGGTCAGAGGATTGTTTTGAGTCTGAATAATTTAAATCCACTAAAGTACTGGTCTAGTGGGGGTCATCTCAACCATTGTTGGTTCCCCTCGCCATCTCTCTCATGCATCATGATCTACCTTGGCAAATCCCTTCAACAATGATGCAACACTTTCAATTTTATTTAGTAACAAAATATATACATTACCTTTTATAAAAAAAAGGTTCATCAATTCTAACACCCACACATGTTCATTCTTCCCATAGTCGTTTAGCAGGTTATAGTTATATTTACAAGCTAAGGGAAACAGGGGTATTACAATCCCCATTCTTCCCATAGTCGTTTAGCAGGTTATAGTTATATTTACAAGCTGAGGGAAACAGGGGTATTACAATCCCCTCCCCCTTAAAGTAACATCATCCTCGATGTTCTTCCTGCCGATGTGCTCTATATGTACAACGGTAAACAAAAATGGGTATGCATGTTTCATGGAAACCTTCATTTCCCATGTAGCTTCATCTGGACCAAAGTGTTTCCACTGCACCTTGAACTGTGCAATGGTTTTGTTCTTGAATGAGATTTCTTTGCTATCTATTATGCATTGTGGCTATGGTGGGAATTCTCGCTCTGGTTCCACCTGGATCACAAACCAATCAATTATATGATTAGAATCATGTACATATTTCTTCAGTAATGAAACAAGGAAAACATTATGTGCCTTCACTGTGGGAGGAAGTGCTAGTCTATATGCTACAGGTCCCACTCTATTCAAAATTTCAAAGGGTCCACAATACCGAGGTGTCATCTTGGCACAACCTTCAATTCTCAAGGAACTTTTTCTGGGCTAACTCGAAGATATACATGATCCCTTGCTTTGAACTCTCTAGGAGTCCTTTTTATGTCTGTATAGTTTTTATGTCTATCCTGAGCTATTTTCTAATTATGTTTTATTTGAACTACTTGTTGTTCCATTTCCTTTAACATATTTGGCTCGAGTGTAATTTTGTCTACTAGGTTATTCCATTTGATTGGAATATCACATTGTCTACCATAGAGGGCCTCAAAAGGGCTCATCTTGAATGACTCTTCATAGTCATTATTATAAGCAAATTCTATCAGTGGTAGGTAGTCTTCCCACTTCTTGGGCTAATGCTTCACATGCATCCTTAACATGTCCTCTAACACTTGGTTTACCCTCTCTGGATGCCATCAGTTTGAGGGTGATAAGTTGTACTAAATAACAATTTAGTTTCAAAACCAACAAATAAAGATTTACAAAAATTTGAAGTAAATTTTGTATCTCTGTCTGATATGATTTTCTTAGGCATGCCATTCAGTCTGGAAATTTATTTCATGAAAATACTGGAAATATCTATGTCCTTGCAAGTTGATTTGACGGGAATAAAGTGAGTAGTCTTGCTCAGTTTGTCCACAACTACCATAATGGTGTCATTCTGCTTGGTTGATTTTGGCAACCCTGTGATGAAATCCATGGAGATGGGTTCCCATCTTCATTCTGAAATTGGTAGGGGTTGCAACAACCCTATTGGATGTCGGTGCTCTACCTTAACCTACTAACATTCTAGACATTTAGCTAAGTAATCATCTATGTCCTTTTTCAGTCCGGGCCAATAAACTAGTTTCTTAGTGGCTATGATCATTTTCTGATAACTAGGATGACCAGTATATGATGTTTTATGTAGTTCATCCATTATGAACCTATTAAAATCGTCACAATTTGGAATATACAACCTACCTTTGTAAGTTAGTAGATCAACATTCGACATTTGATAGCCCTCATACTTCAGCCCTTTGGGCTCTTTCTCTAGGTATGATTCCACAGTCTTGAAAAATGCATATGTTTCTTGTGCACTTTTGACTCTCTCCTTGATGTCTAATTCGTCGGTTCTTACAGTTACCAAGTGACTCACTTTCATACTTCTACTAAGGGCATCAACCACCCTATTTTATTTTCCTTTAATATGTTTGATTTCAAAATCAAACTCACTTAGGAGAGCCATCCACCTAGCTTGTCTAGCATTGAGTTTTGGTTGATCAAACGAATATCTCAACCCACTATGGTTTGTCATAAGCAAAAATCTTCTACCCAGGAGGTAATTCCTCCACATTTTTAAAGCATGTACTATGGCAGACAATTCCAAATCGTGGGTCATATAATTGATTTCATGTTCATTCAATTTTTTGGATTCGTAGCAAATCACATGTCCTTCTTGCATAAGACTCCTTCGATCCCTTCCTTACATGCATCTGTACACACAAGGAATTCCTTGTTTGGGTTTGCCATCTTCAGCACAGGTGCATTGGTTAGAATATATTTTAGATGTTGGAATCTCTCTTCAGATTCTGATGTCCAATCTTGGAAAATCTCTTTATGAACCTTCTATAGTATCCTTCTAGGCCCATAACGGATCTGATATCAGATACATATTTTGGGGTAGGCCAATCCATAATGGATGTGATCTTGTCAGGATCAACAACCACTCCTTCTTCAGAAATAACACGGCCTAAGTAATGGAATTGTTTTTGGAAAAATTCACACTTACTAAACTTAACATAGATCTGATGATCTCTTAGCACTTGAAGCACTAACTTGAGATGTTTGTCATGCTCTTCTTGACTCTTAGAATAGATTAGGATATTGTCAATGAAATCCAACACAAATTTATCCAAGAACTTACTGGGTACATTATTCATTAAGAACATAATGTAACCAAGAAGCTTATGGTGAACAAAAGCACACCACAAAGCATTGGTTGGGCAATACTATCATGTTGAAACAAAATTTCTCAAAATAAAAATATGTTTTTCCCACACTAGTGCCTTGAATTGTTTTCAAGGAATCAAAACCCTTCTATCTCTCTCTATTAAGATTAAAAGGGGAAGAAATAAAATCTTGTTACAAATGATGATATTAAAATTAGTTTCCCATAGACTTTGTCACTACAAACTTTTTGTGTCGCTACTTAAAAGGTTCCATACAATGATAGCTTAATTTGGAAAGAGAATTGTTTTTAATAGGAAAAAAGCTTCATGCAATAAACACAGAGCTTACCAACATAAAACCTTTTGATGATGATAAAAGAACTTTAAACCTACTAGAATGAAGTTTATGTGTAACACAGTTAAACAAAAAAACAAAGAAGGTACATTTCAACCAAAATTAATCTACAGATCTCATTTACTCCTAAAATATGCAAATTAAAACTTAATTAAGAACAATAATATCTTTAAACTTAATTTTTTAATGATTTGTTTATGGTTTCTCAAATTTTTAAATGTAATTTCATGATATTATGTCAAATCTATTTTTCAGAATAATGACAATAAGCTCAAGCAAGTTCTTATTTAGAGCACATTTAATACTTATTTCAAATTATTTCAATTTAACTACTAAAATGGAAGGATATTTTTTGTGAGGCGTTAAATAACATCAAAACATTTAGAAATGCTTAGTTTGAGCATATTAGGATTCATACCATCAAGGTCAATTGTGTTTATCCCTTTTATTAAATGGTAAGGCTAGAACAGAGAAATTGATTTACATTTTTTTGAACTTATCTTAATCATAGAATAACACATCATATAGAATAGAAAAGATTTGAAGTGTATGAATGAGAAATTTTCACTTCATATGGTTCATGATTTTTCATTAACTTCATCTTCATGGGAAAATCCATTTGAGCATGTTAGTGTGATTGTGAGAAACACTTACACTTGCATTATTGAAGATATGATTTTCTCCTTGACCATCATTGAAGCCTCAATTTAGAGCATGATGGGCTTAAAAAAGAGAGAAATAAAATATGGGACCAACCATAATGCTTTCTAATCAAGGGTCATAACTTGAGTGTCGATCAAAGCGATTTCTTCCTTAATTATCAACGATGTAAGAAAATAAACTAGAGTGGAATGTGATCTATTGTTATGCTTTTGAAATAGGTGTGCAAGATTGAACCATCATAATGTTTTGGAACTAAATCATGAATAGCCTTTTAATCTCTCATCTATCCCTCATTCTCTTTCCTCTTGAAGTGACATGTACTATGTACTACCATATAGAAGTCCAACAATGAGAAAATGTCTTTGGTAAAGGGATTTCACATAAAAAAGACAATGATAAACATGATTGAAGGTGTCCCTAAAGATCATCAACATAGTGCCTCACTTTCAACAATCTTTATCCTCACTTTTTCCAAATCATCATGGGAAAAATCCACTTAACATTCTCCTTCAGTCAAAGATTTTGCAATTAATGCAAAACCATATTTGAAAAAATATCATTCCATTATATCATGGGTCCTCACTTACCCACATTTTGCTCATTACATTCTTTGTTTCTCAAGACTCTTTAACTTACCTTCTTAATGTTTGTTTCCATAATTCTACTTCCTAGCATTGTTCTTGTCACTTCTCTTACCACATTATTGCATTGAGAATAGTAAAGTGCATATAATGCAAGGACACATGTCATTTTTTTAGTGCTTATAAACTAAATTGAAAAAAAAATGAGATTTGTAAAAAAAATCCATAATAATACTAAAATAAAACAAGGCAAAACCATCTTAACCTCAATCTCTTAAACATAAATATGTTTGTGCATATTGATTTTTTTGTCAATCCCTTTCAATGCTCAATAAATTTAAAATTAAAATAAATCTAAACTGATTATTAACACAATGGTTCTACAACTAGCAACTTAACATCAACTTTACAATCATAACTACTCAATATCATCCAAAATCATAATGAAATTTCATGTACCTATATATACCATTTAAAAAAACAAAAACACATTAAAATTGATTATACAAACATTTATATATCATAAAAAAATCTTACTATTATCCCTCTTACTTTTCTTTTATTTCTCCTTCTTTCTTTGATTATATAAACATTTATATATCATAAATAAATCTTACTATTAACCCTCTTACTTTTCTTTTTTTTCTCCTTCTTTCTTTTCTTTCTCAAATCCAGTAAGTGGAATTCTATAAATTAATATTTTATATTATATTAATATTCACATTCACATCTTTTATTTTCCTTTTCCTCGAGATTTAAAACATTTTCAACTGCAATAATTTAAAACTTATCATCACAACACATTACATGAGCTTGGTGAATGAGTGTCTCAGTTTGAAATATCAGTAAATAAAAAATATACTCGCTTTACTGCCTTTGTGTTTGAGGTTTAAATTTTATCACAATCTATTGTGTGATTTAAATTCTTGAGTTATATGAAAAGGATGTAGTTTAAAGGTTTTAAGTTTTATTGGTTATTTTGTTTTTTTTGTGATTTTGTTTAAAATTTGATTAAAATTTAAAAAAAAAAAAAAAAAAAAAAAAAAATTGATTTAAATTATATATTTTGAATGTTTTTTTAGTTTTTTTTAGTGTATTTAATCAATTTATACATTAAATACATATTTCTTCGATTTATTTACCAAACATATGGAAGATGCTCTGGAAGTTTTTATATGCTGAGTCTATTTATACATTAACAAGACTATTTAAACAATATAAAATTGGATTTCCCCACTAATATTGATTTGCCAAATTATAAAAAAAATAATAAGTTTGTACTATGGAATACACCAAAATATAAATTTACAGAAAACTCACGATCAACCCACCATAATAAAACTCACAACATTTACTTGTTACAGAAATGGTCATTCATCCAGAGAGCAAAGCAGAGAAACAGAAGTGTATATACATCGAACATTCATTTGTCAAAAAATAAAAACAAAATCTGTTCACAAGTATAGGATGAACATGAAAGCAGGACTGATGACGCCAAGCAATTAGTTAGAATTGAGTTTGCCCCTCAATTTGACACCGAGGACCTTTTCCATCTTGGACATTTTAAGAAGTCTATATTTTGTCTAATTAATAGAAAAAAAGTTTATATTTTGTCTAATTAATAGAAAAAAAAAAGACATTTTATTCAATATTTTAACTGTAGTTATACTTCTAATACAAAACATTTGTATATATTTTTAAGTACTTTTTAATATAGACTTGTATCGTGTTAACATAATTCTTTAATAGCTATCAAAGAATGTAAGAATGCCATTGATAGCTCATAATGAAATGGCTAAAAAAATATTTATAAAAGGAAAAAAAGCAAAGAAATTTATTGAGTAAAAAGGGGAAAAATATGATCTTTTAACACAACCAAGGCATAAAAACTTATGTATGAATAACTTAATACTAATATAAAATATAAAATCTAAATTTTATGAAGCTTTTATATTATAAGGGGCCTCTTCTAATTATATTGAGTAGATGTTGTAGGTGTTTGAACAACATTCTGAAGATATTCTTCTATATATATATATATATGTGTGTGACATGATATTTATAATACAAGGTATAAATATATATGATAAATAAGTAGTTATTTATTATCCAAGGGACGCATTCTTTTATGGATGGTCATCATATGTTCTCCATATATGGAACACTCATCATTGTAATAATATATCGATCATATATCATCTCATATTATCTCATATAGAAAAATCAACATGGTATCAGAGTAAGATTGGGCTTGACTCCCTTAAGATAGGGCCCAAGATTATGATGAGAGAAATGTGAGAGAAATCTGCTATAGATGTAGATTAGCGCAAAAGAGTAAAGTATTTGTAAGTGATTGTTGCTATTTGTTTATAGTAGTGTGATTGTCCATCTATGTGGAAAGTCGACGTAGTGGAAGTCATGTCCGTTGTCACCGTTTACCAATATCGTTTACCTTTGGAATGTGCCATGATGAAGGGAATGTTGCATGAGAAGGAGATCCATCAGTTTATGCTTGAGGAAGTCGTCGTGGAAGGATTAATGTTGCTATTTAAGTAGGAGCCCCATGCTCATTAGGAGAGAGCATGGCGAGCTTGTTGTGGAGATTGTCGGCATGGAGGAGGTGTGTGATTCATGGCCCAAAAAGTCCCAGGAAGAATCGTAGTCATGAGTGGGATCTACAGGCCCAACCTACACCATGCATCCTTTGTTAAAGTAACGGGCTCCTATGAGATTTATGTTGCAAAGGAAGGAGTTAAAGGAAGCACCCTCCTGGCATTTCCCTTTCCACCTCATAAGGATGTCATTGATTCCGTTGTCTCTGAAACCTTCTCTCTCTGGACAGATGCCCTAGTCCAAAATTATTACTATAATGTCATATCTCTTGCCAAATTTTGATGGCGGCCATATCCCCGATTTGGATTTGAGTCCCATGATTTTGAATGAGTGGGTGGTATGCCACTTTTCAATTGTGTCTCGATAACTTGTCAGGTGACTAGGGATTGTTTACATGGCATCCACCTCAGACCATGTTAGCTTAGCATTGAAGTCGTGCATGACGTGGTCCTAAACATACAATAGTCTCATTCTCCATACTTATGCTTGTTGTGACAGACAAAACTATGGATTGATACTAGTGCTCGTGAGTGAAGAACACATTGGGATTTTGAGATTTATCCATGTGAAAAATGAATAGGAATAAGAGCACAAGTTAAGATCACCAAGCCACTATGGGACGGATCTCTTTGAGACTAGGAATGAAGTATTGGTTGGTGTTTAAATCCATGCATGGATGAAAATACTACACAACTATTTGAATTTAAGTGTAATTTCTAATCCATGGCATGGATGTTGTTGGTCTTCTAGATCAACATGAGCATTTGGCGAGGACTGATCAAGATGGACATGAGAAGCAATGGCAAACCCTCTTAGACGAAATCACATGAAGCTTGTGTCAATGTGTTGATGTTTGAGGCAACATCATGAAACATTCTCCCCGGATGGTCTTGTGTGGACTAGTAGGGGGGAATGTAGACTTCATCTCAACATGCCTCAGATGGTCAGATGAAGGAACCAAGACATTGGTTTCACAAGAAAACCTGAGGAAACCTTGATATGTCTTAGGGGACATTGGTTCTATGAGGGAACCTCGATGTGTCCTAGATATGTTTAAGGCAACATCATTAGGAATTCTCCCCGGAGGGTCCTGTGTGGACTAGTAGGGGGAATGTAGACTTCATCCTAACGTGTCTCAGATGGTTAGATGAAGGAACCAAGACATTGGTTTCACAAGGAAACCTCGACATGTCTTGGGGGACATTGGTTCCATGAGGGAACCTCAATGTGTCCTAGAGATGTTTGAGGCATCATCATGAGACATTCTCCTCGGAGGGTCCTGTGTGGACTAGTAGGGCAGAATGTAGACTTCATCCTGACGTGCCTCAGATGGTCAGATAAAGGAACCAAGACATTGGTTTCATGAGGAAACCTCGATATGTCTTGGGGACATTAGTTCCATTAGGGAACCTCTATGTATCCTAGAGATGTTTGAGGCAACATCATGAGACATTCTCCCCGTAGGGTCTTGTATTGACTAGTAGGAGGGAATGTAGACTTCATCTTGACATGCCTCAGATCGTCATATTGTTGAAATATTGTAACTGCAAAGAGTATTCTATTTATTATTGAGTCATTTACTTATAGATCAATCCCCTTTTGTGGATTGATCATGTCGGGGCTTATGTATGACCAAATCCCCTTTAGTGGATTGGTCAAACCTTAATTATATCATTCTAATTAAGAAGTCAGCCCCCAGAACTAATTAAAGTGGTTATAACCACTAAGTGAAGAAGTTGGCCCTGCTTGATGAAGAGACACCTCCCTAGCACCTCTGAGCTAGTATAAATAAGTGAGGAGTGTTCTTCATTTGTACACTCACTTAAGTCACTCATCTAGTGTGCAAGTTTGAAGGAAGTTGCAGTTGCCGGAAGAAGAGAGAGAGAGGCGCATTGCTCAGTATTGGATATTCTCTTGTGTTTGGTCTTTTATCTTGGAATTGTATTGGCAATCTATATTAAGGAATTTTTTGTTGGGTTTTCTCCCCCATGAGATTTTTCCAGGATAAATTTTGTGTACCTTGTGATTGTGTATCTTTCAGTGATCCTGCTTATGTTATTATTTTCTATTAAATTAAAAAGAACTTAACAGCAACTCTAAATTTAACACATATGAAGGAACCAAGATATTGGTTTCATGAGGAAACCTTGATTTGTCTTATGAGACATTGGTTCCATGAGGGAACCTCGATATGTCTTAGACATTGGTTGCATGAGGAAACCTCTATATGTCAGATATGGTCCAAGACGACTTAGCTTGATCAGCCCCAAGGGATTGGCCACCCCTTGTAGGATGAGCTAGCTCAAGTCTTGTGGATATCAACTACATCTATGACATGGTACAAAATGGAGTAGTGAAGCTCTAGTACATCTCCAATGATGAGTAGATAGCAGATATTCTGACGAATCATGTGTCCAAAGGGAAGTTTGTATACTTTAGGGACAAGCTGGGGCTTGTGGAGACTACTCCTTTGGTTGAGAGGGAGTGTTGATATTCTTGCATTGTGGATAGTTTGTGTGCTACTACGGTGGTTTTGTACCACTCACAGAGACTGCATGTCTCTATACAATAGTTGTGTACTACTACGGTGGTTGTGTACCACTGGTTGAGACTGTGTATCTCTGGATAGTAGTTGTGTGCTACTATAGTGGTTGTGTACCACTGGAAATGATTGTGTGTCACTGGACAGTAGTTGTGTGCTACTAGTAGTGGTTGTGTACCACTGAACAATAGTTGTGTACTACTATGGATCAACACAGTCGTGTTCTATTAGATGGCATTGTAGTAGTTGTATGCTACTAGTTAATTGTCATGGAGACTACCAAATCACTTGGAGCAGTTGTGTGTTGCTTGATCCCAGAGACTGTGACGAATGATTCAAGCTACCGATGGCATGGTAGTAGTTGTGTGATACTAGTTGATTACAAAGTAGTCAGTGGACTACTAGATGAAGACATCATGGAAAGATACATCCCTAGTTAAGAGGGAGTGTTGATGTTTCAACATCAAGCAAATATTCTCCCAGGATTGGTCATGGTGATTTCACCAAGGGTGAATGGCATAAGCGTAGTCTTCAAAGAACAGAAGACTCAATGTGTTAGTGTTCCTCCAGTGTGTGGAAACATCAGGCAGACTTTCACCCATAGGGGTGTACCTGTAGTGAATGTCCTGAGTAAGCATCGGGCATACCTTCTCCTAGATTGGGCTACAGACCAAGGGAGATAGAATACATTTATCATAAAGGTGTACTTGTGGTAAATGGGCACAGGCGTAGTCCTTCCTTGATCATGACAAGGAATAATGTGGACTTGAGGTGCTTGAGGTGTTTTCCACGTGTCAGTTAGCATCATGTTGACATTCACTCACAGGGGTGTACCTATGGTGAACGAACCTGGTGTAGTCTTTCTCTTAAGTCATGTTGATTTGAATAGCATTGATAAAGACTCAAGATGCTAGATAATATCACATGCAGACCCAGAGTGAGCCTAATCTCAGAGAGAGTCAATTGGCTTGGAGGGAGAGTCGTAGAGGGAGTTTCCCCTCAGTTCAGGTGGGAGAGAGACATCTCCCAAGACTGACAGACATGTGTCATGAGTCTAGAAAAAAGTTTGTATACTTTAGAGATAAGCTTGGCATGATGAAGAATGTATCCCTTGTTGAGAGGGAGTGTTGATGTTTGGACAACATCGGGAAGACATTATTCCATATATATATGACATGATATTTATAATACAAGGTATAAATATATATAATAAATAAGTAGTTATTTATTATCCAAGGGATGCATCCTTTCATGGATGGTCACCATATATTCTCTATATATGGAACACTCATCATTGTAATAATATATCGATCATATATCATCTTATATTATCTCATATAGAAAAATCAACAGATGTCAAGCATCAACCACTCATTATTTAAGTGAGCATATATTTTAGCAAGTCCAAAAAACTTAGTAAATTTTAATAGGAACAAGTATACGTTATAGAAAGTTAATCTAATATTTTCAAAGATTTTTTATTTTCTTGTTCTTTTATTTTTATAGGATTTTTTTCTTAATTTAGAAAAAAAAAACATTATTGTTCTCAAAAAAGTAGAAAACCAAGAAGTTGAGAGGAGATGGCTCTGTGGTTTACTCCGCACCGTCAGTACCAACCCCCCTAAAACTGTGCCCTGCACCCTTTTTTAACAAATCCCTTCCTGGCCGAAAATCTGCTTCCCCCCTTCCA
>JZKD02S0806594.1:877810-906228 GCA_000966675.3 Picea glauca | reverse complement strand
TAATTACTCACCTGTTGTCTTCTAGCAGGCTTCTGGACATATCACCCATGAAACTTCTTCCAACTTGGAGGAACATGCGCTCAGAAGAAGCAAGAGTGGAAAAACGTATAGATCGCTTTCTAATTGTAGAATCCCTAATGGAGGAAGCATTTCAAGTCAAACAATGGATTGGGGCAGGTGGAATATCATACCACTGCCCAGTCTGGCTAGTCCTAAAAGGTGGGTCAACCCCCCCCCCCCCCTTAAATTTAATGCTACCTTGCTTGAAGACGAAAGCTTTCGAGATCTGGTCAAAAAGCACTGGAGGCCCTTTGAATCAAACACAGGAACCCCAGCGGGTGTCCAATGTGCTAAAAATCTCAAAACAATTAAGTCATTAACCATCCCTTGGGCAAAGGAAAAAAGACAAAAAGAGGAAAGAGAAATACTAGCCACAAAATAAAAATTAGAATCCTTCTACCAGAAGGCAGACAGGGGATTTCTCATAGACTCAACAAAGAACAGTTTAAAAATACTAGAAACTCATCAAAAACACCTCCTGGCTTAACATGAAGCAACTTGGAGACTAAAAAGCAGGGCGATTTGGCTAGAACAAGGAGACGAAAACACCAAATTTTTTCATGCCTTTGCAAAGGGATGAAAAACCACAAAGACCATATGGAATATGAAGGATCTGGAAGGAAGAATACTATCCTCTTTCCCATAACTGGCAGAACTGGGGAAAAATTACTTCAAAACTCTATACAAAGCAGATCAGAGGGAAAATATTGTTGAGATTGTCAAACTGGCACTCTATTATCCCATCTTTGTAAACGAACAAAATAACAGAGACCTCTGCTCAGAAGTCAATGATACCAAACTAAAAGAAACTCTTGGAAGCTTTCAAAAAGACAAAAGCCAAGGACCTGATGGCTGGACAATAGAATTCTACCTAGCCTTCTATGAACTACTGGGTGCAGACCTCCTTCGGGTAGTGGAAGAAACAAGGATGAACGGATTGATACATCCACCTTTCAACACAGCCTTCCTAGCCTTAATCCCCAAAAAGGACAAACCCACATCCTTTGAATATTTCCGCCCAATTGCACTATGCAATTGCATTTACAAAATCATCGCAAAGATTATCTCCAGGCGACTCAAACCCATCCTATCGGAGGTGATCTCATATGAACAATTCAGCTTCCTAAATGGACGACAGATACATGAAGCTATTGGAGTGGCACAAGAAGGCCTACACAGCCTAAAATCCCACCGCTCCAAAGGAGTAGTAATAAAAATCGACCTATCAAAGGCTTTTGACTGAGTAAGTTGGTCATTCATCAGACTACTACTCACACATTTAGGGTTTGAGGTTCCCTTCACCAGATGGATAATGGCTTGTATCTCCTCAGTCTCCTTTGCAGTACTAATAAATGGAGAAGCTTCCCCTTTCTTCACCTCTGAGAAAGGTCTAAGACAAGGTTGCCCCCTCTCCCCCCTGCTCTTCCTCTTAGTGGCAGAAGGTCTTAGCAAGGAACTGATCTCGGAAAAAAACTCAGGAGATTACAAAGGCATAAAAACTTCTCCAAATTTCATAATTACACATCTACTTTTTGTAGATGTTGTACTAATCTTCTAGAGTGGTATACCAAGAGATGTCGAGACCCTAGTAGAAATCCTCCATCTCTTCCGGGACGTCACATGGATGATCATAAATTCACAAAAATCCACCTTGTCCCTCATTGGACTCGACGATTCTACAACAGTCCTCTACAAAACACTTTTCCCTTTCCCTCTACAAGACCTCCAACAAGGGATCAAATATCTTGGCTTCCAGCTAAAAGTAAACAATTATCAAAAAAGGGACTGGAGCTGGCTACTGTCCGAATTAGAAAAAATACCTTCTCTCTGGAGCTTCCGCTAGCTCTCAAGAGTAGGAAGATTGACCCTCACGAAAACTATCTTTGAAGCCATTCTGGTTTACTGGATGTCCCTCTCCTGGATCCCAAAAGGCATACTAGAAAAAATTTGAAGGCTCTGCTTCATATTCATATGGTCAGGAATGAAGGACCACTACACGTTACCCTGGGAAAAATGGGAACTTTTGGCTAGACCAAAAGCACTGGGAAGCTAAGGGTTGAAAAACATCTTCACTTTTGCAATAGCACTAGTGGCCAAATCCAGCTGGAGATTAATTACCACAAACAACCTATGGACACAAGTGGTCACTCACAAATATATACATCCTGGAATGATAGAAGACTGGATTCGACGGACAAACAAAACCACTACAAACTGATCCATAATATGGAAGGCCATTATCAAGTCCTTCCATGTAATTGAGGATGGGCTAGCCTGGAAAATCGACAAAGGAGAAAAACTAGGTCTAGGTTCAGATCCTTGGCCAGGCAGTGGGACTGCCCACTCACTCTCACAGGAACTTCAGGACCACCTACATGCACGGGGACTCTACAAACTATTTCAAATCGCAGACCCTATCTCTACAGACATTTGGCACCAAGGTTGGCTTACAACGGAGACCCTCGGGTTGAATGATGAATTAAAACAACAATGGGAAAACTATATGTTTGCACTCTTGAGGGAAAACATAAGACTCCTGGATAGTGAAGACGAGTTGGTCTAGCAGAAACCCCCACACAGCGTGTACACACCGAAATTAGGATACACAGCCCTTAGTGTTGACCTTCTACAAGAAGAACCACACTGGTGGTGGAGGAGGCTTTGGAAACTAAAAGCACCATTAAAATCAAATCTCTTCATGTGGACACCATTATCAAATAAGGTCCCAACTTGGGACAAAATGTGAAAATGCCAAATCGAAGGACCAAGATGGTGTACATTATGCAAAAGGGACTCAAAAACCATCCACCATCTACTCATCACCTGCTCTTTTACTAAAAAAGTATGGAGGGGAGAAACTTTCATCGTACAAAAAATCCTTACCTGGAATGGACAAACACTTGACTCCACTTGGAAGACCTGGCTAAATGATACCCTTCACAAATCGCAAAAACCCCTGCCACTACTAATAAATTGGGGAATTTGGCTAGCCCGGAATAAAGCTATTTTTCAGGAAAAATTCACAGCACCAGAATTTGTAGCAGCCCAAAGTCTCACCAAACTTGATCAACTCCCCAAGGAAAAGAATTCTCACAAAGCATTTTTCCCACCTCCCCCAATCATAAACCACTCCACAGCATGGGCTTTCTTTGATGGGGCATCACAAAAATCTCTCTGTGGGGGCAGTATCCACCTTCACCTCTCAGACACGCATTCCTACAAGATAAAATTGGGTCTTGGGAAGGGCACAAACAACTTCGCAGAATTGATGGCGCTCCTCCTACTTCTCAAACTAGCAAAAGAATTCCATTTGAAGGCCTTACAAATATTTGGGGATTCTATGATTGTAATAAAATGGGCACAAAAAACACAACATTGTCACAACATTTTTTTGCAGCCCATTTTAAGAGAGACTCATATGTTGTTGAATAAATTTTACTCCTTCTCTCTTCAACATGTCTACAAAAGAAGGAATACCATAGCAGATCAGTTGTCCAAAGATGGGCTAAAATTAATTTTTGGTCAATGGTACTTCACAGAAACAAAAGAAGATACAGTATAGACTTACTACCACAGACCTTTCATTGAAGATCAGACATACTCCACAGCGTGATAAATATCCAAAAAAATGTATCTTTTTGTCTCTCAGATAGTAACACTATATCTTCCTAATTTATGGGAAAGTACAATATTTTTGTAATATTTAGTTCCTCTCTACATAGCACTGAACAACTTCGGAAAGAAAACAGTATACCAGCATCTGATCCGCATAGATATCAGCAGATCAACCTTATTCTGGTGCAAACCATCGCACTTTTTACATGCTTACAAATATGCTAAACCAACACCTACAAAATGTAATTTTGTCTCTCCGGATGAATAAAATTGTGCTTTTTTCCGAGGAAAAAAAAAATGTTCTCAAAAAAGTGAGGGAAGATATTATTTTCAATTGAATTTTTTTAGAAAATCTATTTTTTTTAAAAAGCAACAATTCAAATATTAGCAACTAAAGTTTTCCTTAGTATAGCCTAAATATTTAATAAATAAGATAACAAAAGAAAATTCATTTCAAATAAGCAGTTTATTTAAGATATCATTTAGCCCCCGAGGTGTAGGGAAGTCGGTGATGGAGTGTATTGTTAAGGCACTTCACTATGTGAAGTCACAGATTCAAAACTTTGGCTTACCTTGTGTGTTACGTATGGGGCATCATGGACACATCTAGAGGTTATAGTGGTAGGAGCTGGATAACACGACCCCATGTCACGCGATTACATGATCGATTAGTTGTTGATTTCATCAGTCATAAAAAATATATATAAGATATCATTTAAAGTGGCATTGAAGTGCATCTTGTTAGTGCTTTAAGCTCAAGTAAATGGTCTTACTTTGGCTATCTCAAGAAAGTGACCTTCTAGCAAGCATTTTCATTATATTGTAATTATATGGACAACTTATAGTACAAAAGGTGTTGGCCTAAAGGCTAAGACAATTGGTTGTGTTCGCACACTTATTATTATTTATTGTCTTTTCATGGAATCAATCATTGTTGTCCATCTATTAGTCTCCATGCTAGCAAGATAATGTACCTATTACAAGTATTAGTTCTTGTTATGTCTTAAATTGTTAGAAAAACTGGTTTCTTTTACATGTACATGCAATTAAACTTTTCATTTGATTAAGTTAATATAGGGCTTGCATTTTGAATTGGTACAAGCTCATGATGATAGGAAATTTTGTACTCCTCTAATAGATAATTAATGCATACCCCAAGTAAGACTCAAGTTAACAAATCTTTAGAGAAGAGCCAACTAAGATAAATTTATCTTGACTCCTTTACTTGGCTTGTTAGAACGAATATATTAGTAATATCAAATCCATGTATGCACCTATTCGGCTTAACCTTTAAACATGACAAAAGTATAATGGATTACCCAAAATGACAAGAAAATATATGCTTGAAAACACAATTCCATTAAAACCACTAAGTTGGGAATACCTGAAAAAGAAAGTATCAGTTATGGACTAGTTTATTATGTCATCATGTTGCATACACCATATTCAAATAGACCCACATAATTATAACTCTAATTTAAGTTGGCATATTGGTAGAAGACTTTGCTTCTACTTATGTTACTATATTTCCTCAAGTACCCAATTCAACAATGGATTTGGTTTCCTTTCCCATAGCTCTAGAAATCATCAAGGCTCCTTAAGAAAAATCATTGTTATTGACAATTATTGATATTCATGCAATGCAAGTTGCTTGCCCGACCACAATCACGGTTACTTTTGATTTCTCCCTAATGAACTTGACAAACTGCAAGTTGCTTTCCCGACCACAATCAAGGTTACTTTTGATTTCTCCGTGATGAACTTGACAAAAAATATATATGTCACCTTATATCATCTTGAGGTAATTGAATACAAACATATCATTTCTCTACTTAGTTTTGTTTTCCCTTGAAAACCTACGATGATTTCAAGGTTATTGTAGTATTCTAGGTTTAAGGTGTGATTCACCCCATGGGTAAAGTTATTTTTTCAAGTTCAACTTATGATAGGATTTTTTTATATCCAGACATAGATTTGAAATGTGAGGGAAATGTATAAATGAAAATAGTGGGCAACTAAAATTTCAATAGTAAGGCTAGAGGTTTTAATTAGGGTACATATATATTAGAATGTAAGATTTTGTAGATGGATACATTTGTCAATAATGTTTTTTTTCCTTTAAAATAAAATAAAATTGGGTGATATACATTCATTCCTCATGTCTTGGATGACCATTTTACTCACCATTTAATGACAATAACATCATCAACAATAATGCCAATATTTTTCTCTGGAACAACAACATTGTTGTCGATGTTTTCTCAATGAAATATTTATTGTAATATCAATAATGCGTCTCAAAACTTTATACCTATGAACTTCAAGCATGCGACCACGACTTATGGATGGAATTAATATATTCATATTTGGGAGGATTAATATATTATCAAACCCCCCTCTGAACAAATCAAGCTGAATAAGTTTTAGTTGGGCCAAATTTCCATTCTCTCATGTTGTACACTTCTTTAGAAATTAAGAAAACAAATTTAAACCAAAAGAAAGCATCTTCAGTAAGTTTGAGTTGGTCCAAATTTCCATTCTCTCATGTTATCGTTTTCTCTCTTAGGGTTGTGCACAATCCATAAGACAAGGTACAGAATCAAGGGGACTTTATGCATCCAAAGAATGTGTCTGATTCAAGTGAGTTTGTTGCCTACAATGATAGAAGAAAGGCACAGATTACAAGCAATAAAAAAGATAAGATCTCATCATCTGTTCTAGAAGATGCAGAAGGCCTTGTGTTGAGGAAACCAAAAAGAAATGGGTCAGAAATCGAACCCTAGAAAATAAAAATAAACCCTGACATGAAATATGTTTACACATTGAACTATGGAATTAGAAATCTAAAAGAAATACATAAAATATTTGGTTGTATTTAATGATCTAACGAATGGATATATTACAGTGTCACTTCTCGGGTCCTAAAAGGTGTATTGGAGGTTATCAGAGGATTATGCTATAAATTCATTTGGTCTAAAGATCAACAAAAGAAAGAGTTTGTTCTAGCTTCATGGAAAAAATTAGTTTTTCCAAAAGAAAATGGAAATTGAGGGTTAAAGAACCCCTTCCTCTTCTCCAAAGCACTCACATCCAAAAAAATGTTTGGAGATTAATACAAGGAATAAGGCTATGGGTACAAGAAATAAAAGTACATATCTCTTGATTCTGTGGAGGATTGGGTAAAGAATCTTGTAAAACAAGCTCACAATGCTTCAATAATATAGAAAATAGTCAACACAGTTTTCTATTTAGTTGGCAACTAGTTGATTTAGCAAATTTGTAAAGGAGACAAAGTACAAATTAAACTTGATCCATGGATAGACAACAACATTGGCAAACCTAGAGAAAAATTTCACTATGTGAAAAATATGTTGATCTGTGGTAGAAGTACACAAACATATTAAAAGGCAGTTTTTTTAAAATAAGAAAGGATAATGATCAATTGTTCTAGTCCTTAAATCCAACAATGATCTATGTACCTGTTGGCACCAGGCCGAAGTGGAAAGAAGGACGATCATGGGAAAGAAAGCATGCAGGAAACTGAAGTGACAATTGGAAAAAGATTAGCACGCGCGAATGCAAGAAATCATGCACAGAGGAAAGCGACAGCTGGAGGAAGAAAAGCATGCGCATGGGAGAAAAACCTAGTGTAAGAAGGATTAGGGTTTTGGTAATATTTTGTAAGTGGCTGAAGAGCCCGAAATGTATAAATATAGATACGAAAGTATCATATAGGGTTGTTGTTGTTGTTGTCGTTGTTGATTTTATGTTAGTTTTTATGAGGATTGTGATTGGTATTGAGTGATTTTTCTGAGTATTGTTGTTGGCGATACGTGAAGGGTTTTGAGTCAAATGAACCGAGTTTTGTAAGTTGTTGAGCAAGAAAGATATGAGGGAAGGTAGATCTGAGGATTAGACCACAATTTGTAGAGCCTGGTGCGATCTAGTTCGCCTCACATAGATCTTACCCACTTTTGTGGAGAATTGTAAGTGCACAACGCAAGGAAATCAAGAACTACCATAATAAAAGAGCCAAGAGCCAAATCTTTGTGGACGTAGCCCAAGAGGGGTGAACCACGGTAATATCTGGGTAATGTGTCAAATGTTTGCATATCTTTAACTTCTTTCAGCAATAGATGATTACGATTGATGAATAACCAAATGCATTATTAGAATCTGTTTATATTTTGAGTTATACGCATGCGATTCCTAGGAACAAGTAGATTACAGTAACAATTCGCAGAACAAGGCCTTGATCAAGAAACCCTTTATCCCCTACTCTTTCCTAGACTGTAAACACCTGAGTCTTACAGTCAACCATCTACATCTATCTCGGGTGAGACTGCGCAGTACCTTCCAGGCGCTGCATTGCCTTCTGGTTTACCAAGAGGGCCGATAGTTAGAGGCTTTGTTGGAACCCCGAATGACATGAACCCTAGGTCAATAACTCAGATAACTTGAGAAGGGAGTCGATAAAAAACAACAAATGGTTATGTTTCTGTGTTAAGAGGAACAAGATAGGACTGAGTAGATGAGACAGAGTGGACAAGAACCATCAAAGAAGCAATGAGCCTTTAGAAGGGAATGTGGAGTCCTTGGAACCCTAGGAGAGAAGAAATCAAGGGCTGGTTGAGAACTAAAGAGCTATAATTTGCACACAAAGGCAATAGAAACCCTAGAATCACACCACGCAGATACCTAGATAAATACGTGTTTACGGATTTACACGAAATATTTTTCTATGATTTTCCGCATCTACTACAGGAGTGGATCTGAAGGTTAACGGATGATCACCTGACAAACCGGATTCGACAGCTAGATTGGACTCTAGTACAAATTCAACAGTTGCAGCAGGTGAACAACAAATTCACCCACATAGTAGACTTTTGGCTTGACAGTATTGTGGCAGGATTCATCATAGAGTTTGCAGTAGACACAGCAAAGTCATACAACACAACCGAGCAAGAATTTCTACGAGGACCCAGAGGGAGGTACATTCGATCCATGTATACTTCTATCAAGATAATGCTATATAACAAAGGTATAATGACAGTGGAATCAGACAGTTAGACTTCCTTGCGCGCATGGGGGAAGGGAGGAAGCACTGACAGAAAGAGGGGGAATGGAAGGAGGGTAGGATAAAAAGAAGAAGGAAGAGGAACCCATGGACCTGATCTCGATGGATGACGACCAGCTTAAGTGGATCTTGGCATCATCAGGAATGACATGTAGCGGAGAACCCTACCAATATAAGCTAAACACCAAGAAGATATTCGTAGCCAAAAGGGAGGGCTTGGCGAGCGATGAGGAAGAGGTAGAGGATCTCCGGGCTGTGGAGCAGATTGAGGAAATTTTGCGCGCCACCTATGAGAGGAAAACAAGAGGCCCAAGAAAGGGAGGAGAAGACAGCCACCCCTTTCATATCAATGTCAGTGTGGAACCCATAAACCCATGTGCAACCAATACACCCCAGAGAACACCATCGTTTAGGCAACCAAAGTTCGGAGGAAGTCTGATAGAAGGAAGCACATCTACACAAGGAGCAACAATTGGAGGAGCCAGTTTAGGTAATCTTATTAAAGTATCCACACTGTGCGGAGGAGGCAGTAGTTCAGTACTCAGAATGGCAGGACATGACCCTACTATCAGATTACTAGAGTTTCGAGGAAAAGCAGCAGAAGACCCTGAGAAGAAACTATTCATTTGCGCCAAGATCTGGGAAGCAAAGAAGATCATTGATGACAACACTAAACTCGCGCAGCTAGTGATGACTCTAAGAGACCGTGCACTAGACTGGTACATGAGTCTAGACACGAACAATTCTCCTAGGATGACAAGGACACTGGAAGACATTAAGAAACTATTAATAAATGAGTTCTAGAATCCAAGCTCAGAGGATCAGTTTATGAATGAGATGATTGAGATAAGACATAAACCCGGAGAATCAGTATGGGAGATTGATCAAAGATTCAAGCGATTAAAAGGGAAGTTAAAATACCTTATGACCGAGATGCAACATCGACACTTGTTTGTCAACTCACTACTCCCACACTTGAAATATCCAATACGACAATAGAAGTTCCAGACACAAGCAAAGGCTCTACAGGCAGCCTTGCAATTGGAAGAGAATCAGTACCAACAGACGGACCCGGCTATCGAAGAGTTGAAAGAGGATCTGAAGAACTTAACATTTCAGTTGAACCAGAATAAGAACAAGGACAAATGAGAAGTTGTTTGGTGTACCACATGCAAGACAGAAGGACACCACAAAAATGAATGTTTGACGTTCGCGCAGAATATGGAAACAGGGATGCCAAACCTGCTACCACAGGCGGGATTATGGTGTCAAATATGAAAGAAACTGGGTCATGACCCTTACCATTGCATGATGATGCAGAAATACCAAACAGTCCCAATGAACTCATATTGCAAATTTTGCAAGTCAGTTGGCCACGACGACAAAGACTGCAAAACTATGGAGCTGATGTGAGAAAGAACCTCAGACACATACAGGGTATAGGCAGAAATGGTGACTAGGCAGGCAACACCACAATTCACTCAAGCCCTAGCACCATACAACATTGCACAGCAGCAGTATAATACTGTGCAACAACCTTATAATAACACGTAGTTGCAGTACAACCCAGCATAGCCCTAGTACAATACCGTGAAGTATAATCAGGGACCAAAATATAACACACCACGAGGTGATCGTGCAACCTATAGAGGAGCAAGACAAGCCAGAGGAGGTTTCAGACGTGGGAGAGGACTAGTCACATGTCACAATTGCCAGCAACCAGGACATTATGCATGGGAATGCCCACTACCACCAGCAACCTGTATGTATTGTCGTGCTTCAAACCACGATACAAAGGAATGTCTGACACTACTCGTCAATATCCAAGAAAAAAGGAACCAAAATAACCAGAATGTTTAGTGGATTTTAGTTGAAGAAAGAGATGAGGGACAAAACATCAACATAGTCACTTGAGGAGGAACGAAAATAGGAAACGACGCGGTTCGACAGGACCCAGCACAGAACCAATGGGTAAAGAAGAACCCTAACCCCAAGAAGCAGTTCGACGTGCAAAAGGAAAAGGAGATCTTTACAGAAGCCCGACAAGAATTCCAAAAGGAGGACATAGCGTTGACTGCACAACAAAACAAGGAAGATCTAGAATATGACATGCCGCCATCACTGAACCATACCAGTAGAATACAACCTAAGGAACAAGTAAGTACTATCAAATACTTTTTGCAATCATGCATCAAAATGGTAAGTGATCCTTCATCTATCAAAGTATTGCAAAACATCCTAGAGAAATGTAGCAGCGAGACGGAATAGAAGCCAGAACTAAAAACTGTCAACCACCTACACACAAGAAGAAGAACAAGTAGAGAATTTAGAATCAATGCTAACATTGGGGATTTCAACATGGGAGATATTATACTAGATATAGGATCTGAGGTGAACGTACTACAAAAAACCACATGGCAATGCATGGGAGAACCTACACTGGGATACTCAATTGTTCAATTAAAGCTAACAAATAAACATAGAGTCCTACCAATAGGTAGACTGAAAGGAGTGACCGCAGATCTGGATGGCATGCGCACTAAGGCAGACTTTGAAGTCATCGAAATAGTAGACGG
Source organism: Picea glauca (assembly GCA_000966675.3). Lineage (NCBI taxonomy): Eukaryota > Viridiplantae > Streptophyta > Pinopsida > Pinales > Pinaceae > Picea > Picea glauca. The sequence goes on along the minus strand of JZKD02S0806594.1, from coordinate 894,900 downwards.
TACAACACCTTACACAACACTACTTGATTTGGATTGGGCATTCGACAACCAAGCCATAATTAACTTGAAAACTAGAAAAATGACATTTGAGTCGGGAGACTACAGGGTTATAGCCCCACTCGACCCATCAGAAGGTGGGAGGTTCATAGAACCCACTTGTCTGGATCTAGACGAAATCAGCAAGTTGTACAGAACAACTGCGCCTAATGCGGATTATATAAACCCAACTGCAGACGGGGTACTCAATTGGCGGAGCATTACTTCATGCATAACAGAATCAGACACTGGGTTAGAAAACTGGCAGAAAATATTACACAAAGTATCCACAAGAAGGTGTGCAAGAATAGACCACGCAGTAAGATGGCTTGGCACAGAAATTAGAGAACCACCCAGTTTTCACGGACTAAATGACTTGGAAACTTTCTTGAAACTATACGAAGACGAAGTATTAGAGAACCAGAGACTATTAGCACTAAAGGCTACACCCACAAGATGGTGGGGTGCGCACAAAGAGACTATCACAGATTGGTACCAATGAAAACGATTATTGAGCATAAGGTTCGGCATAGAACATATATGGAACAACTGACAAAAATATGATGGACTAGGAATACTAGCAGAACACTTGGAGGCGTGTAAAACACTATGGAAAATGACGCCACCAAAAGAATGGGCTCACCACTTCATTCATAATTTAGAAGACATACCAGGGAATTGGTATATAGACCAGGAAATGCGAAAAGGAGCCAAGACATGGGCGACACTCCAACAAAACTTTACAGTCACTTTCTCATTCAAGCATGAGAACCCCAACATAGACACAGCCCTAAAACGGATCAGAGATGTCATATTCATTATAGAATCAGAAGTGGAAGTTATCACAGAGGTACAGTAGCAGAATAAGTTGTAATGTACCTCAAAAAACTGTCACAAAAAAAAAATTTGTTTGTACAATTATCCTTGCATAGTTTCAAGATTCAAGCAATTAAGTCTCTTGTTATAAAGCTTGAGTCTGAAAGTTTTTGAGAGACCTTACTATCGTTGATTGTCTTTACTATGCAACTTAAACTTCCTACTCAACAATACAATGAGTGTATACTCCTCCCTTCAATGTTATTTAAAGTCTTGTAAAAATTACCAATATTTTCTTATTTGATGATGCCTATAACACCAGCACAGGTTTAACTATCCGAGCGACTTGTAAACAGGTTTGTTACTTCCATACCTCCAATTGGGAAAAGATTCTCCAATCAATACACAACAACTCCTGAAATCGCAAAAAGTGACCAGCATGTCGGATTTTGAAGTTCGGGATTTCGCGAGTACAACAGCCAACATCAATGCACAACAATTCCCGAAATCGCGAAAAGTGACTAGCATTTCGGGATTTCGGAGTTCAAGATTTCACAAATACAACAGCTAACATCAACACACAACAACTCCCAAAATCGCGAAAAGGGACCATCATTTCGGGATTTCGGAGTTCGGAAATTCGCGAATACAACAGCTAATATCAATAGATACCAACCTTCGAAATGTGAAACAAAGGGAAGGTTAGACTAGTTCTTCGGGGTTTCAGGGTTTTGGGGTTCAGAACTTCGTGAGTTCAAGTGTCCCAAACTTTATCATATACGAACTTCCGAAATGCAAAAAGGAAAAGTGGGGCCCGCATTTCTGGGTTTCGGGGTTCGAGGTTTCCCGGTCTTCATACTTAACATACAACAATTCTCGTATTGTGAAAAAATAAAAGAACTAACATTTCAAGATTTCAGGATTCAAGGTTTTGGAGTTTGCAATTATCAAACAACACACAACAATTCCCGAATTCCTAAAGGTGAAAGGACGTGGAACCAACACTTCGGGATTTCGGGATTTGGGGTTTCGGGTTTTCAAAAACCAAACAACAATACACAACAACTCCTGAATTCCAAGAAGTGAAAAGATGTGGGACCGACACTTCGGGGTTTCGGAATTCAGGGATTTGGGTTTTCAAAAACCAAACAACAATACACAACAACTCCTGAATTTCGAAAGGTGAAAGAATGTGGGACCGACACTTCGGGGTTTTAGGATTCGAGGTTTCGGGTTTTCAAAAACCAAACAACAATACACAACAACTCCCGAATTCCGAAAGGTGAAAGAATGTGGGACCAACACTTCGGGGTTTCGGATTTTCAAAAACCAAACAAGAATACACAACAACTCCCGAATTCCGAAAGGTGAAAGAATGTGGGACCAACACTTCAGGATTTCGGGATTCGGGGTTTCGGGTTTTCAAAAACCAAACAACAATACACAACAACTCCTGAATTCTGAAAGGTGAAAGGATGTGGGACCGACACTTCGGGGTTTCAGGATTCGAGATTTTGGGTTTTCAAAAACCAAAGGGAATTTCACATAAGTGTAACCCACAAGTCCCAAATGTCGAAATTCACATTACTTTCATAGCTCTAAGAATTTTTCCTTATATTGGTATACTTACTTTCGTTCTGTGAAAACAGTAGGGGTAGAAGGAATTCTGTATCCATTTACCTGATTAAGAATATCATTCCATCAGATATTGGTCATTATAAATGATGTTCCAAGGGATCTGAGTTTGGTTTCCTGGGGATTTATCTACAGAGAGGATCTACCTCATTGACATTAATCTCCTCCTTTCCTTACTTATAGAAAATATAATTACAAATTTCCTTCACATATATTCCCCACAACAAAAAAAATGGAAAAAACGTCACAGTTCCGATTTAATCAATACAATGCATTAGAAAAATCATTCAGACAGAGAATGGACATCATTCCAATTCGTATTTAATATGACATCGAAATAAAAATAGTCATTCATAATAGAGAGGGGTAGATCAACATATCTGAATCCAATCCGCAGGAAGACAAAGGGAACAACCACATTCCTCTCAACCGTAGAACAGGGCAGCCAAAGTCACTTGCCCGGTTCATCCCCTAGCCTGACCATGAATCCATAAGGGCGAACTTGGAAACTCCTCCTCAACAATGTCCTTCAATTCCAACAGTTATCCTCTTGCCTCACACTTACTCAACAGTGCTCATAACAGCAAGGCGATTCTATTTTAGCAAGCTCCTCTTGCCTCACACTCAATCTGCAGTGTTCATAACAGCAAGAGAGCTCAGAAATCCTTTCCGAGCATACTTGGCAGTGTCCTGCCTCCTCGCATATGCTATTTATCCAATTTTTTTTGCCCAGGTCTTTTCCCTCCTTTGGGGATTTTCGCAGCTTTCTTAATCCATGATTTTTAGGGGCTGCCAATGGCCAAATCTATGATTTTCCACTTGTAATCATCAGCCTAGAGGTGGTTCCAACTTGTTCCCCACTCATGGAGTCATGGTCAGCTAATTTTTAACATGGTTGTTCCATTTGTCCTCTTGTAGTTAATATAAATATTTTGTTGTGATACAAGTGTCATAGTCAAATAGTTAGTTGAGTCCAAACAGATCTCTGCCCAATAGTCACAATAATTAAATACAATTATTAAATTCGAAATTTCCATAAATGGAAAAAAAATTCTAGATTCGAATTTGCCAAAAATGGAAATAAATTTCCAGCACACAAAAATAAAAATATTTATTTTTGGGGGATGTCACATAAGCAGACAGTCAAGGAACTGTTGTCGTGCTACCATGTACAAGAGGAAGCACCGGATGAAGATGATCCGCGCGATATTCAGATCAAAGAAGTCGAAGGCGAGAGAGATGTGGAAGGACCACCCTTAGAATCAGAGGTCATCTCTGCGCCAATCAAGATCAAGAAGGTTAACATAGGGACCGTCGAGCAGCCCAAAATGGCCAGCATTGGAGATTACTGGGACAAACAGACACTAGAAAGCATCACAGAATTGTTGTGCGAATACAACGACCTTTTTCTCACAACCTTTACAGAGATGAAAGGAATAGCCAGAGAATTAGAAGAAATGAATATGCCACTCAGACCTGATGTGAGACCCATTAAAAATGACGATACAGACTGAACCCCATCTACAAACAGAAAGTTAAATATGATATCGACAGGATGCTCGAGGTCGGCATCATCGAACCAGTGAAAGAATCAGAATGGATAAGCCTGATGGAAATACAGGACAAGAAATAGGGAAGAGGGATCAGGATATGCGTCGACCTTTGGAAGTTGAATGATGCCTGCTTACACGACTCATTCCCCACACCATTCACAGACGAAGTACTCGAGAATGTAGGAGGACATGAATCATATTCATTCACTGATGGATTCTAGGGATATCATCAGATTAAGATAGCACAAGAGGATAGACATAAGACCACATTTGCGATAGAATGAGGATCTTATCAGTACAGAGTCATGTCGTTCAGACTGAAGAATGCACCTGCGATATTCTCCAGAGTGGTCATCGCAGCATTTAAGTAATTCATCCACCAATTTCTCGAAGTATACCTAGATGATTGGACGGTTTATAGCCTGTTAAAAACCATGTGGAAGTCTTACGCCTGATGTTAGAACGATGCAGACAGTGCCAGATATCACTGAATATCAAGAAATGCATATTTGGAACACCATTTGGGATACTACTGGGACACATAGTATGAAAACAGGGTTTACTAGTGGATCTAGTCAAAATCGCAGTCATTATTAACCTACCAGCACCAAAAACAGTCTGCCAACTAAGAGCAACGTTAGGACATACAGGATATTACAAGAAATTCATCAAAGGATACGCATAGATTACAACGCCTATGGAAAAACTATTAAGGAAGGATACCAAGTATCACTGGAACGACGAGTGCCAACACGGTCTAGATACTCTGAAGGAAAAGATGGTCACCGCACCAATATTGGTATTTCGAGACTGGGAGAAGACATTCCATGTACATGTAGATGCATCAACAATAGCACTTGGATCTATTTTAGTGCAACCAGGAGTAGGAGACTTAGATCACCCGATAGCGTTCGCAAGCAAGAAATTGTCAGACTCATAACAGAATTATAACATGACGAAAAGAGAAGGATTAGATATGGTTTACGCACTACAGAAATACACACATCACCTATTGAGAAAACACTTTAAGATGTTTACAGATCACTCAACCCTAAAATACCTAGTTAACAAGCCAGTGTTGGGGGGGGAGAATCTGTCAATGGTTACTACTATTTCAAGAATTTGACTTTGAGGTAATAGTCAAACCCAAGAAACTGAATGTAGGGCCTGACCACCTATCAAGGGTCACAAATGGAGAGGAACCAATGAATTTGGAAGACAACTTTCCAAATGCACAGCTTTTATCAGTACAGATTGTTGACGATTACTTTGCGGAGATCATCCAGTACTTTAGCACAAGTACTGTGCCACAAGGATATACCACTGCGCAGAAGAAGAACCTGGTAGTCCACGCAGCCAACTATCCACTGATCGCAGGGCATCTATACAAAATGGGTGCAGATAGCATCTTACGAAGATACGTACTAGACCACGAACGACCAAGAATTTTAGCAAAAGCCCATGAAGGAATAGCAGGAGGGCACTATGCAGGAAAAGATATCGTGCAAAAGGTACTACGCGCAGGATTATGGTGGCCAATGATACATAGAGACTCAAAAGAATATTGTCCGCAATGCGATGTCTTTCAATGGGTCGACAAACCCAACATAAGGGACGAAATGCCACTACGACCACAAGTGACACTTCAGGCATTTGACAAATGGGCAATAGACTTTGTGGGACCCATTAACCCACCCGCCAAGAGAACAGGGGCGAGATATATTATCACCGCAACGGAATACTTAACGAGATGGGCAGAAGCCGCACCAGTAAAAGATTGCAGTGCAAAGACAACTTCCCACTTTATTTTCGAACAAGTAATTACTAGATTTGGATGCCCAAGAATTTTGATGAGCGACCAAGGAATGCACTTCATCAACAGCACCATCTGATTGATGCTTGAAGAGTTCGAAGTTCATCACCAAAAAGCCACACCATATCACCCATAGGCTAATGGCACGGTAGAAGCCTTCAACAAAATTCTAGAGAACGCCCTGACGAAGATATGTAACGTCAACAGGGACGATTGGGATGTCAATGTACCGGCAGTACTATGGGCGTATAGAACCACATGCAAAAAGTTGACAGGTCACACACCATTCAAACTGGTCTATGGTCAAGAAGCAGTAGTACTGTTATAATTTCTAATACCTAGTCTACGTGTAGCAACTATCACACAAATGACAGAACGAGGCACAGTCCAGGAACGACTAGATAAATTACTGTCAATGGAGGAAGACCGAATCTTGGTAGGATTCCATCAACAAGTACAGAAAGCAAGAGACAAAGCGTGGCACAACCACCACATCAAGAGAAAGATGTTTAAGGAAGGAGATCTAGTATTTATCTACGACAGTAAAGCGTTGCAGCACCCAGGGAAGCTAAGGATGCATTGGCTAGGACCATATGAGGTAAAATTTGTCATGGATGGAGGAGCTGTATAGTTGAAATATCTAGCAGGCGCAGACCTCAGAGGAATGATCAACGGGAGCTAGTTGAAGCTATACAAGAATAGTCGACTACCCACCGCGCAGTACACTGCATGGTAAAAAAAAAAAAAAACAGCGTGCAGCATGACGAATAAGTCGCATACGAAACACGAAACCAGTGGGGGAAAAGACAATAGCCATATCGAAGAGGGAAACAAGTGGGAAAAGGAAAGTCAGTAAAAGCACACTGACAGGACAGCATGAGGCATAATTAAAGAAAGGCAAGGACGGATGGGATGTCGCACTAAACACGCCAACTGGCAACGGAAAAGTAGCCATAAGGGCAGGTACGAAACCGTCGTGGATGCATTGAACCCACACTTATGGTGCATTAATCACACAAGGTAGGAGGCGTCCTCAACAAGATTCATGGCACACCCATACAACACACGAGCATAGAAACAGTTAGTATATTTGCAAAAGAAGAACGGAGAAAGAGAAATAGTAGCTCGAACGCACAGAGCGAGATCGCAGAGCTTATCCGAGCTATTTGAACCAAGAATCAATCCAGACAGTCAAACCAACTAGGGTTCAAACTAGTTCATGAGGAACATGGGAAGAAAACAAGTAGCAGCCACTGGAGATCATTGATATTGACAAAATCCTGTCGTCGGAGGACATTCCAGTCGAATCAACACCGATCCAGGAAGAGATCCTACAACCCCAAGAGGAAACCATGAAAGAGGATACGCTAGCAGCGGTGCAGGAGCCTCAGAATCAAGTAGTAGGAACTCATCAGGAAGGACATCCAGAAAACGTCGAAGCAGCCATGGAAATAAATGGAAGCACACAGAACCCAGAAGTAGAGGTCCAACCAGATGTTCCACAAATACCCATCCCAGACTTTCCTTTTTCGGACAAACCGACTAGTGAAATGGGCAAGGCTTGGGAAGAATGGATGGCGAAGGAGCAATCGGAAGCTACTGGAACTTCGAACCAGCCAACACAGCGGGAAGACAAGATTCAGATACAGAGCTCACCTCGAAAGAAACCAGCTGCAGAGATTGTGCTACCTCGCACACCAAAAGGCATACAGGTGGACTCGTAGCTATTGGGTCACATCGGGAAGCTCAATTTTTCCGACCATGACATAGCGGATGAAAGAAAATATCCAGATCTTGCACCACAAGTCTTTACGGAGACAATACCTTTGAACCCTCTCAGAGGAACTATCACTAAGCCACGCAAGTGGGCAACCGGACTGGACAGAACCTGAATCTTAGGATTGATGAAGATACAACACTTTGGCAAAGGACAATATGCGACGGCATGCGTCAAGCAATTGCTAGCAGTTACGCATGGAGGGGATGTATGGCTGGACAAACCCGTCCCCATAACCATTGAATTTATTGTGCAAATTATAGGACTACCCATTCGGGGTATGGATCCCGTGTTGATACTGGACGACAAGTCTAAGGAAAAAGCATTGGTAGAAGAAATGAAGAAGAAATATGACACCGACAAGGGAACGAGAGGCATTATAATCAAGCGAATTAACGATGTCGCGACACAACTAGGAGCAAAGATCTTAGCCTGCAAACTGCTAAGAAAATTTCGCAAAGACGAATTACCGACAGGAGTCATCGCTCTTATAGCTCAGTGTGTATAAGGCACCTTCATGAGCTAGGCGCTATATCTGTCAAACTTGTTCCAAATAGACTGTAAAGATGCACAGGAAGAAGGTACGGAAATTCATTACTCATGGTTGATTATTCTCATCGCTTTCATGGGATGGAAAGAACTAGACCACGTCACCTTCTGTACCACACCACAGCCAGGAGGAGTGAGATATCGCATCCTGAAATCTGCACCACTGGCCAAGCATAAGAAGGAAAATGGAATTATATTCGAAGCTTACCTACAGGAAATGCGAGAAGCAATCAACCGAGCATGACGGATAACACCAGAGGTTATCGTGCGATTCGGGGGCATCGCTAATTTTTGGGCTAGATGACAAGCCATGTCGATATAGCCAAGACAGGACCCACATAAACAGTGGCTACAGATGTGCTACTACTTCACCAAGGGAGACATCGACATGATCATCCATGAGTGGCCGGATGAATGGAAGATCCCAACCATACCCAGAGCAGTACCGGCACAAACAACAGAAGGAAGGGCTCCGCAAGTGGAAACACAGCCTCCACAAGTCCCAATACCCAAGAAACTAAGAACAAGCCAAATCAAATAGACTCAGACAAAGGGCGGCTCAGAGCAGTCAGGGACCTAGAAGGGGAGAACAAAAACCACTCAGTCGACCAATGAACAGTAGAAACCAGCTAAGGGAGCATAGGAAACCGCGACGAACCCCATCACACAGGAATCAGAGGGAATTAAGAGACCAACGGTACAGGAATCAGGGGGAATTAAGAGACCAACGGTATAGGAAACAGGTGCGCGCAAGAAATCAAAGGCATAATGACCACCACCAGAATACACAATTATAGTGGATGATGATGAGATAATTTCCAAAATGGTCCAGGATTACCTCGCAGAGGAATTTGACCATGCAGCGCACCATAGAGATAAATTGTAGAAGGAGCTGGCAAAAATGGGGCAACTCCTAAAGAAATTCGGAGAAGCCCAGATTACAAGTAGCAGCAGAGGCATAGATCCATCGAGCGCACGGACCACAGAAAGAATAAAGGTAGGAGAACGCGACTCAGTTCTTCTGAAGCCACATTCCACGGTTTACATAAAGTCGAGCATGCTACGAATGGATGAGATTGTGGGACAGACATCACTGAAGGATTTGAATCATATCCAATTGGTTCTAACACGGATGCCAGCAAAGGCCTTATACCAATTGCAGGTTAGTGTCGACCATGAGATATAGTTTCGAGCACATAAAAATTTGGTCGAGCTACAACAAGCAACAAAGAAGCAGGGAACATTGGAAATAGTTTGTGCGCAGGCAAAATCTGAAACACGGGAGGAAAAGGAATGCAAGAATGAGTTGGAACGGAGAGTGGAAGACATTTTTGGGAAACTTCCAACTACTGCGCAAGGAAGTGAACTCCCAGCGGCAGAAAAGATCGATCAGATTGCGCAAGCAATTGATCAATATCAGAAGGAGATCGAGACTCTCTTGGACAGATTATACCAACCACTCCACCAGCAGTAAAGGAGCAGAGGAAGCAGGAAGCAACAGTGCAACTACAGGAGCTAGAAAAATAGGTCAGCATAGCAGTCGACTTTCTGGATAAAGCAGCGCAACTCTGGACAAAACTGGAAGAGGATCCACAGGTCCAACAATGGGACAAGGAGGAGGAAAGGATCAATGCAATGATCCAAGAATTCAAGAAGCAACAAAAAACCATCCCAATCACAGAATGGGTCAAGGGGACACAAGACTTAAAGAAGTTACAGGCAAAACTTCTCACTGCACAAACACAGAAACATGAGCGTCGGGCTCAAATCGAACCGTTGCAGGAACGGATAGCAGCAGTACTGGAGAAAGAAGAAGAATCCACAACACAGTCAACAAGGACTCAACTAGAATGTGTAGGACTGATAAGAGAAGAAGTAGCAGTGCAAACAATCGATATTATCAAGGATAAAATCGTGCAGGCACTGACAAAAGCAACAGAATTGCACGAGAAGTTCCAGATGATCACTAGGGAGATCGAGGAAGCACAACGTAGTTAGGTGACTCAGGATGAGTCACATGTCAGTGTTGGGGGCATGTTGGCACCAGGCCAAAGTGGAAAGAAGGACGGTCATGGGAAAGAAAGCGTGTAGGAAACTGAAGTGACAACTGGCAAAAGATCAGCATGTGCGAATGCAAGAAAGCGTGCACAGAGGAAAGCAACAGCTGGAGGAAGAACAGCATGCGCATGGGAGAAAAACATAGCGTAATAAGGGTTAGGGTTTTGGTAATATTTTTTAAGTGGTTGAAGAGCTCGAAATGTATAAATATAGATATGAAAGTATCATATAGGGTTGTCCTTGTTGTTGTCATTGTTGATTTTATGTTAGTTTTTATGAGGATTGCGATTGTTATTGAGTGATTTTTTCGAGTATTGTTGTTGGCGATACGTGAAGGGTTTTGAGTCGTATGAACCAAGTTTTGTAAGCTGTTGAGCAAGAAAGATATGAGGGAAGGTAGATCTGAGGATTAGACTGCAAGCTGTAGAGCCTGGTGCGATCTAGTTCGCCTCACATAGATCTTACCCACTTTTGTGGAGAATTGTAAGCGCACGGTGCAAGGAAATCAAGAACTACCATAATAAAAGAGCCAAGAGCCAAATCTTTGTGAACGTAGCCCAAGAGGGGTGAACCACGGTAATATCTGGGTAATGTGTCAAATGTTTGCATATCTTTAACTTCTTTCAGCAATAGATGATTACGATTGATGAATAACCAAATGCATTATTAGAATCTGTTTATATTTTGAGTTATACACATGCGATTCCTAGGAACAAGTAGATTATAGTAACAGTTCGTAGAACAGGGCCTTGATCAAGAAACCCTTTATCCCCTACTCTGTCCTAGACTGTAAACACCTGAGTCTTACAGTCAACCATCTATAGCTATCTCGGGTGAGACTGTGCAGTACCTTCCAGGCACTGCGTTGCCTTCTGGTTTACTAGGAGGGCCGATAGTTAGAGGCTTTGTTGGAACCCCGAATGACATGAACCCTGGGTCAATAACTCAAATAACTTGAGAAGGGAGTCGATAAAAAAAAACAGTACCCAAAATAGAGTATAAAGAACTTGTTGAGGCAGGAAGGGAGGAACCATGTGGAAATGAAGGAGTCTATCAAAATACAAAATCTTCATATGGTTTATTTTAAACAAAGAGGGTCCCACCTAAAATGTTCTAAAAAAGTGGAATTTTATTGGCTCTAGTGGGTGTAATTTATATCAACAAGCAAAAGAAATTAATGTACATATAATCATGAAGTGTCTATATACAAATTTGTATGGAAAGAACTAAAAAGGATGATTTAGTTAAAAAATGTTTAGGTAGGTGAAGACATAGAAGAGACTTTCAATGTCTAATGTGCCAAAAAGAAAACAAAAAAATCAAAATTCTTCCTCTAAACATGGCTTGAGGAATTTGGTTGTCCAAGAACTTAAGGTTGCTCAAATACAAAGAAACTTTACCTTTTGAATGCATCGTCCAAGCTTTAAGACAAGGAACTTTACCTTTTAAAAGCATCGTCCAAGCTTTAAACATTTTAAATGCTAAACCATGGATTCAAGAAAAACAAATTACTTATAGTCTAAAGGAAGAGGAAACAAATAAGGGCATTCTATGGACACACTTTGATAGGGGAGGTCAAGAAATCCCTCCTAAAAGAAGAGAAAGAGAAATTTATATATGTGAGTCATAGTTTTTCATTCAAAATTGACATCGGAGAGGAAACAAATGACAATTGTGGGTTGATGGTTCTCAAACTAGTACTAAATTGACATTGGAGAGGAAACCAATGACAATTGTGGGTTGATGGTTCTCAAACTAGTACTAACTCTTGTCCAATTGTTTGAAGTATTGTAAATTCAATTTTTTTATGACTCAATTGTAATACAATGGATGCATAAAAATACAATCTTGAAGAATTTCACCTTACAACTTTTGTTGGATGACAAAGACAAGAACAAAATAGTGTATGGACTATCAAACATTGGATAATAATGGCTTAAAGAAACTAAATTATCACAAAGCTCAAGGACATTGGCTTATATCGTTCTTGGGTTGGTAAAGTATGTTGTTATGATCATTTTCTAATCTTCTTAGAATTGGGTCTTTCGAATGGGAAGCCCAGTGTGTCATTCAAGTATAATCCCTCGTGGGATGAATTGGAAGAATTTTGGAACCTCATTCGTGTTAAAATTCTTCTTAAGCAGTTAAGTGTGTTATGTATTCTTTAACTTTGGACTATTAAAACAATAATTGCATGCATAAGGATCACTGAAAGAAAGACATCCACATTATACACAAGATTTTTCCTAGGAAACCCTCGTGGGGGAGAAAACCCAGCAAATCTTCTTCAATATAGATTCTTCAACAAGTATAATGTCTCTAAGAGAGATCTCACCAAATAGAAGATAAACCAGAATAGAGTAATACACCACTAGACCAAGATAATCCTCCAATAGATAGCCAAAACCCTTCACCAGAACACCCTTCCTCTGTAGTCGCATCACTCTCTCAGACTTGTGCACTTTTCTGTGTGAGAGAGCTTGTTGTGTGTGTTCATCAAGTGAGGCGCCTAGCCTCTTATAAATACAAGTTGTGCCACCCAGAAATTAGGTCAAGGCCAACCTGTCCACTTTATCTTTCTAATTTACAATTGACTTGTCAAGGCACAATAGGGACGACTTTTACAAAGGCACAATAGGGCCAAATTAACAAATATAATATAATATTATTCTTTAGGGTTTTGTCTTGGTCAAATACAATATGAATATAATAAGAATATATTCTGAAGCTACTCAAACTTCAACACTCCCTCTTAGCAAGGAAGGTATTCTCCTAGCACGATCATCACGAATGCTTATGCTCTTATGTACACTTGACCATTAACTTGTTGAATTTCCACGAATCTATATTGAATAATTTTTGTAACCACATCAGCATCCAGGGTCTCATCATCCATCTAGGATTTATGTCATCACGGGGGTTTCACTCGCCAACTCACACAAAATATGGCATCTAGTTCCACAATGAATTAGTAACCTATGGTTGGCACACCAGGAAACTAGTCCACAATGACCATGCATCTAATCACGAGGATTAGGCGATGTAGTGCGCACACACTACCCATCTATCCCAAGGCTAGGAAACACCTCCAACCACCAGGTTGGCCCACCAGCTTAAAAGTTCGGGTAAATAACCAGCCTTGAAGGCATGGCATATGTTGACCTTGTGCGAGGTCATGCTGACTGGTGCCACATTCAGTAACTCGCATACCATAATTTTTCACTGGAGTAGCAATCTGTGTACCAGACTTTTTCACTAGAGTAGAAGTAACTCGGTGTACCAGAATTTTTCACTGAACTAGCCCTCTGTGTACCAGACTTTTTCACTGCTATAGAAATAACTCGGCATACCAAAATTTTTCACTAGAGTAGCCCTGTGCGTACCATACTTTTTCACTGGAGTAGCAGTAACTCGGTGTACCAAATTTTTTCACTGGAGTAGCCGTAACATGCTCATGAATGACCAGCCATTGCTTCTACCACATGCTGAAGTTATTTTCCTAGATTGCAATTGTAACTCATCACTCCCTCTTACTAGAGACTTCCTTCTAGACCAAACCAATCTTGTCTCTGAAGTACACAAACTTCACTCTCGATAGAGGCTTGGTCAACACGTCATCTATCTGCTCATTTGTAGCGACATATTGGAGCTTCATTGCTCCCCTCTGTACCATATCTCTGATATAATGGTACATGATCTCGATATGCTTGGACTTGTCATGGAACACTGAGTTCTTTGTCAAATTCACACAACTCTAGTTGTCACACCAAATATAAGTCGCCTCTAAATCGAGATCAAACAATCCTACAAGCATCTTTTAAAGCCACACTGCTTTGTTGCTAGTTGAACACACTGTTATATACTCTGCTTCAACCATATTGAGTGTCAGACTAGTCTGCTTCCTATTGAACCATGAGATCATGATTGATACTATACTAAAGAAACATCCAGATGTACTCTTCCGGTCTACAACACTACCGGCCCAATCTGAGTCAGTAAATTCTTACAGGCTTATCTCATGATCTGAAGCATATCTAAGTCCATAATCAATTGTACCCTTCAGGTACCCCATCACATGTTTTGCTGCAACCAAGTGAAAACTTCTCAACTCAACCATATACTAACTCAATGTGTTCACCGCAAAGCATTTATCTGGCCTCGTGTTCATTAAGTACATCAATGAACCAATCATCTGTCTATAAATGGTGGCATCCACTATCTCTTAAGATGTATCGCTCAACAAATTCAGATTTGTCACCATCAGTGTAGGCATGGTTTTGCAATCCAACATTTTTAATATCTTCAAAATCTCAATAACGTATTTTCCTTGGTTAAGGAAAATCTCACTCGATCTCTGCCATACCTCTAGACCTAAGAAGTAATGCATCATGTTAGGCCTTTCATATTGAACTCTACAACAAGCTTCTTCTTACTCTCAGTGATGATCTTCTCGTCTCATGTTAGAAATAGGTAATCCACATACAATAATAGTATTTTTGATCCACCATCTACAACCTTGAAGTATAGGTTGGAATCTTCTTTACTCTTGGTAAATCCCAAGCTCATTGGGAAGTTGTCAATTCTATCGTACCATGCTGTGGGTGCTTGCTTTAACCCATACACAGATTTCTTCAATCTGCACACATGTGTCTCGAAACCTTGTGGCTGCTAAACAGACACTTCTTCTTCTATTACACCACTTAGAAAAGTTGTCTTCATGTCCATCTAGTGTACCTTCCACTTCTTTACTGCAACTATTGCAAGTATATCTCTAATTGAAGTGTATCTTGCCACAGGAGCAAATGTCTCCTCATAATCTATTCCTTCTTTTTGGGAGAAACCACGTGCTATGAACCTAGCCTTGTACTTCTCGATACTTCCATCTGTTGAATGTTTTGTTTTGTAAATCCACTTGGAACTTACAACTGTCTTCTCTTTTGGTCTCAGAACCACATCCCAAACATCATTCTTTACAATGGACTGGTATTCTTCAACCATGGCATCCTTCCATTCTTTCTTCTTTGCAGCCTCTTCATAACTAGTAGGCTCAACATCAATGATGTCACTTAGCAATGCCACATAGCTAGATTAAGGTCGTGGCCACTTGCTTTCTCTGAAGGATCCATCTGGAGCACCATACTTCTCTGCATCCTGAGTAATTTATCGAGCCCAAGCTAGTCTTCTCTTCTTGGTATTCATCTATTGGGATGAGTTTGCAGGTATCTATGGTTCTTCCATATCATGATATTCTAGTACAACATCATCACCTGCATCTGTATATGTAACTCTGGGAGCTTCAGGCTCCTCATCATGAATCTCATCTTAATGATTTTGTCTTGATCTACTGAAATTTGTATCCTCATCGAAGGTGACATCTCTGTTATTCTCAATATGACGATGACCAGGGATGTAAACTCTGTATGCCTTCGATATCTCATTGTATCCAACAAATATACCCTTCTTTCATGAAGGATCCAACTTCGATCTCTTGTCCTTGGGGACATGCACATATACTGGACAACCAAATATCCTCAGGTGGCTAACCTCTAGATTTTCACCTGTAAACATCACTTTTGGTGTCTAGTTCCCAAGTACTTTGTGGGGATTTATGTTATGCACATACACAGTGGTCTTGGCTACTTCTGCCCACATATGCATTGGTAAGTATTGATCATAAATCATGGCCTTCACTACTTCCATGATTGTATGGTTCTTTCTTTTTGCCACACCATTATGTTGAGGATTATAGGGAGTAGAGAGCTCCCTCTTAATCCCAACTTCCTTACATAATGCCTTGAATTCATCTAAAGTGAATCCTCCTCCTGTTGATATTATGGCAGCTGCGGGAGGCATTTACCTCCACGTGTAAACCTGACGAGAATAGAATACTCTAGGAAGCAAGAAGAAACCCTAATGAGTTGGCTAATAACCCTAGAAGACTTGTCGGCTCAAGAAGATAATTTTTATTAGGTTATTAGCCTCCAAGAGAAGAAGTTGGCCAGAAGAAATAATATATACTGAACAGACAAATACTCAGAATGAGAAGTTGGCCCAGGCAGTTAGCTAGAATTACTATAAATAGAGGAGGTCAGTCTTCATTCAGGTAGGCAGTCTCAGAATTGCAGAGCATCACTTGTGCGTACTGCAGTGCCCAGTTTTGTGCGTAGGTTTGGAGGAGAGCTGCCATTGCAGCTGCTGCAACTAGCAGATCACGTTTGGCTTGGACTATCTCTTGGTTAGGGTTTGGACTATCTGATCATCTCTTGTTGGTGTGTTATCCTTAGGTAAAGGTGCGCTACCCTTTGTTTGGCTGTCTAGCCTAGGGTTTGCTTCTGGAGTGATTCTTTGTCAAGGTTAAGGTGCTCGGAGGGTGGCTTTGGCCTATGGTTGGGTGACAATAGTGATATTGTCAGTGGTAAAACGAGCACATCCATTCATATTCTAACAGGTTATGGGCCCACCACTTCTTTCATTCAGTCTAACTGCTAGAAGGAAACATAGCCATAAGAATATTAAGCTCATTGAAGAACTGTCGCTAGGGTTTCTAGCAAGAGCAGTCACCAAAGCACTGTCTCTAGGGTTACTAGCAGGTGCAGTTGCAGAAACCCTAATCCTCTCGTTGAGGCACCTTAAGTGAAGGGATTGACCTAATTTCCAGATAGATCAGTGTGCCCTAGCCTAGCGCATCTCCTGATACTCTCAGCAAGCCAAGACGTCAAGTTTGAGTTTTTGGTCAGGTCTAGGGTTGACCAAGTCAAAGCAGCCATGACTTACTCTATGAAGTCAGAAAACAAGTTAGATGGAGATTCTAACTTCAGAGCATGGAAGACAAGGATTGACCTCATCCTTGCCA